>KK351117.1:682720-708646 GCA_000671755.1 Glossina brevipalpis
ATATATATATATATATATATGTATCATATATATAAATTAAAAATTAAATCAACCTAATATTATTCAGATGTACACATGTAATCGAGTCATGGGAATATGATTTCATTTCATTAAAAGAAAAAAAAATTCAGATTATGCATTATGCAAAAGGAAAATGCGCGAAAGTGTAATTCTCCAGAGATATAAAAAGCTTTAACAAAAAGGGATTGCATATGTGTCTAAATAATACTTACGTATGTAAGCATAACTCAGTGTGAGTAAATGTTTGTGTGTGTTTATTCATTACTATATACTATATACCTGTATATGTTTATACAATTTCTTTATAATTTTGTTCTTAATATTTTATATCAACTAACTTTACGTTCTTGGCGGTCTGCACTACTTTCATCATCTCTTCGTAACACCAAGACGCTAAAAAAAAGTGTTGAAAAAATCGATATATTCTTGTTAGGATAACATTTTTTTCGAACTGTAGTTAACGTCAAATGCCTATGAATCTCAATTGTATGTGTATTGCACATGAAATGATTATAAAAGCTTTGAACTCTTCGGGCTATTTTATATATTTTTTTTCTTAATATTTTAACTTATTTACCTTATACGCTAAGTGAGACGGGTAGTTAAAATTCGTTCGAAGCTAAGTATGTAACTTATTTATTTGATCTTCTTCAATTGTAGTTCTTAATGATTGTTTCATTTGTATTATTGGCTTCATAGTTTATTCTCATGGGTGTTAAACAAGTTTGAAATTGTTTTAGCGTAGGTTTCAAATTTAATGTTCATTTGATTTGCTTTTGATTTACATTATTCTTATAAAGCGCATTTCTCCTTTAGATATTATATCTTTAGAAGAACATTTATCAACTTTTTGTAAAAATTAAAAAGTAAAACCACAAATACCCTCATCATACACTCAGACGCTTTATGAATGAAATGTTTCTGTATCTGATTGCTTATCTCTTTATATATAATTTTGTTAATAATCATAAATACAATAATAATTTTATGCAATTTTATAGCAGCAGAAGCAGGTTTATGGTATATAGGCTTTAATAGATTGGCCTCCAAAAATCCAAATCTAAATCCAAATTGGTACAATTTCATGCAAAAATTATTTTTTATAATTTGATCATAGAATTTCTAAGTTGAATACATCTCAGCAAGGAACTGTACAGGTGCATATGATAACAATGCATGCATACAATGCTACCCACACTTATAGATATAGTAGATATTCCTACACATTCATACATTAGTACAATTTCGGTTTATTATTTTATTTTTGCTGCAGGTTGTTTTAGTTGTTGTAACATGTTGAAAGTTGTTATAACAAAATTCGGTCTGCTCTAGTTTTATTCTCTCCTTATGTTATATATTGTTTTTTTTTTTGCCAATTTTGTTTCTTATGTGGTTTTTGTTTGATTTTTAATGATCAATTTTGAAAAAAAAAAAAAAACTAATAATAATTTTGATTGCCGAGCGAGCACCTGCATAGCCTTATAAATTACTAGCAATTGCTTAACATCAACAACATTATTCTGAATATGTTTGCTCGATGATTGAAGGCAAGTTTCATTCATTTAAACTTCATGATTATAGAAATATTTCAATGATTAATAATTAAAGATATAAATGCAACGATGCATTTTATGATTGTGCTATGTGTGCTTTACTTTCTTTAGCTTAGAGTTCACATTATTTTTGTATATCACTTTAACAAAATAATACCAAATATTTATATAGGTAAAGGGTAAGCGTTAATTAGCTGATTAAATGGTACGCAATATTCGAATCGAAAAGTGTAGTTAGACAAAAAAAAAAAGACAAGGAAATACGGTACTTTCATTAAAATGAAAAGCATGTGCAGCCAATGTTTGCGAGACTCAAGTGCGTCAAGTGTCTTCCATTGCATATTACCTGATAATAATAATAGCATTTCGTCCGTAGCTGATATGATATTTACACGATGTACATTTATATTGTAAGTAATTAGAATGAGAGTAGTATACTTAGGCGAAATACAGAAATATAAAGAGTTTGTAAAAAAGTAAACAAAAAGAATAAAAAGATATCGCCGACATAGAACCCAACAATGGCCCTATTAAAAGCACTCTACTGCAATGTTGCATCTTTTTTAAGTTTTTTTTATTTTGTTATTTTTTTTTGTTGAGTCATTCTGAATATTAAAGGACTTATTATTAATGAGCTTTGAATGAGAGAAAAGTTGTTTTAATAATCATTAGGTTTTGTTTTTTTTTTTAATTTTTTAATTTTTTTTTTAAATTCATTTGTCTGTTTGATGTTCGGTCTCGATACTACTTAAGAAAAACAGCTGCAAATTTTAATCATTCAACTCCTACTGTACACATGGCAGACTTTTTAAACAAACATGTTTTCTTTAAGAGGCACTGTAGTATGGTTCGTCCAGAGGATAGCAGGAGTAATTGTGAATTTGAAACTGAAGCATAGACCTTGTTTGTTTGTTTGTTGCATGTGCATTTTGGCAGAATTTATGTTTGCTTAAAAACAGAAGACAAAAAAAAAAATAAAAAATAAAAAATAAAAAATAAGAAACGAGCACGCGCCACCGAAAGCAGATGTAAATTTCCCTGCACAGAAAGCCTCAAGATAAGGGTGAAAATTTGTGAAATCTATCTGCCAGCTTTTAACTCATATTTCCATATATAAACATAAACGAAGAAGAATGGTCATCCGCTTTGCTACTCATAGATTCCTCTGTCTGTCTGTCTGTCTATGCGTTTTTGCAGCTCTTACAATTGAAAATCTATTAAAAATATTCGGAAAAATTCTTAAAATTATGGAAGACAAAAAAGAAAAAAAAACAAAAAAAAAGAAAACTCAAAAAAGAAAGTCTTGCAATTTTATTATTAATAATCACAGGAGGCCTACAATAAATATTGATCTGAAATATGCGCTAAAAGCTTAATCTGCTTGTTCAACTAACGCGTTAGTATCTAACAAACGAACTGATAGCGCGATAGCGCATATTTATGATTCGTCTTAAGGCAGATATAACTTTCTTACTTCTTCGAAATAGATTTTTCTTGAATAGATAGATATTTGTAGGGATAAACATACGTATAATTACATTAGATTTTAAAATCTTACACTTATTTAGAATATAATATAAAATAGAAAGAAAAAAAAAAGAGAATATAAAGAACATTAGTTTCTTACAAAGGTTTCACTTGTTTTTTTTTTTTTTTTCTATAACATGTTCTAATTCTCATCTTCTACATACAAAGCGTGTATATACGTACATCTAATTGTATACACAAACATATTATAATATTAGAATAATTTTTATTAATAAAATTTATTTATAACTTTTATCATAATTCTCAAGCCTTTTTATGTTTTCTTATTCGATTTCATACACATACGCGATATATACAAATAAACTTGCATGTTGCATGCCATTTTAATACACATATGTAAACACGCACACACACACACGTGTGTGTTCTAGTAACATATGCATTAATTTATTACAGCAACAAACACGAAATAAGAACAACATTTTACACAATTTATGTAAAAATCGTATTAACCATATATACATAAATGTGAATTCTCATGTTTGCCTAACATAGGTCTAGATTTCAAGTAGTTGCAGATTATTATTAAAAGAACTCGTAAAACACTTAACATATATACTCCTTAGGGCGAGTTCGTATTACCAGGAAACCAATAGAGATAACTTTTGTCTTTGCTTGAATTCACTTGAATTTCAGGTTGTTATCTCTTGTAGGACCAAACTTTTCTATTGATAAAATACTCTTGCAGCAAACTTGCCCAAATCTATGACAGAGAAAATTCCTTCTTATGCTTTAACTATCATGGTTATAAAAAGATTCGATTGCAGCTGCCGATGAAATCAAAGTTTGACAAAAATTCCCGCGAAATTTATTTGGATAGGAAATCGAATAACGGGGGATTAGCAGACATAGCAGAATGGGAAGCATTTTTGGTGATATTCGTAAGGTTTGTAAGCGAAGGATTTTCCTTAAGATGAGTTACTTGTACATTGAGGAGTAGAATAATAATATTCGAGCCAAACAAATATAAAAGACATAAGTTCCTTTAAATAATTGTAAAAAACAACCAATCGGGATTGTAAGTAAAATCTACGTTTTTCACAATCTGGCGGTACGATCTTTGTCTGAAGGAAAATACAAAACAGACAGTTTTCTAACATTATGTTGTTGATCAACGTAAGATACATAGTCGGCGTAGCTATTTCCCTCAGTCTGTCTGTCTGTCTGTCTGATGTCTGTTTTTGAAACGTAGATGGAAAAATTTCTTCGTTCGATCAAGTGTATCTCTCATTATTAACAATATACTTTGTCATTTTTATGTATTGATGTAGAATAATGAATGTCGAATATGAATTCCTTGCTTGTTTTTTCGGCAAAATGAAATCAAGTGTTCTAAGTCTTTCATATTTTTCCTTTATTTTTGTCCACTTAAAGAAGGCAAGCAACGGAAAGTCAGATGGATGGCCAAAAAAAAAAAAGAAAATTGTTTTATTTTCATCTGGGTCTATCGATATATTTTTTATAAGTCTCTTGGTTATGATGAACGAGGAATGCTGTTTATTAAATTGTGATTATTATATAATAAAATAAAGTCTAAAAAATAATATAACTCTACTAGGCACATAAATGAACATTTCTGCTGGTCATCTGGAAATAGCCCGAAAGCGTAGGATGACATATTCTTACGTATATAAATAGGGGCATTTTTACCGAATTTTTTTTTTTAATTTCATTATTATTTCCTTGCCTGATGAGATCTTGCTAGAGCAATTTGTCGAAAGTGTTCCAAAATTTTTAGCTGGAATGACAAATTTATCGAAGATTTTATCACAAAAATATATTTAAAAAAAGAGAAAAAGATTTAAGTGATAAACTGTACTTTCAATCCTTTTAGTGAATGCGCTATCATTTCGTCATACGTTTCATATAAATCGTGCTCTGCACTTTATTCGTATTCAACGAAATTTTATATGATGTCTACGAAATGTCTGACTTTTACAACTACAAGTGTAAGATTTTAATGCTTTTGCAATATTGTTTAATCGAGCATACATGCATATATAGCTGGTAGGGTATTGTGAAGACTCTTAAATGTCTAATATTCCCACCGCAGGCAGTCAGGTGTAACAAGTTGTAGGTAGAAAAAACTTTTTTTTTTTTATTTAACACTTTTATTAAATACCCACAAGAGTAAAATAAGTTTTCTGAAGAAAGCTTATAAAACAAACAATCAGTCAATGTTTAGAAGAAGTAAAGCAAGTGAATCTCCTTATTTTCATATATGAGTACGCGCGCATAAGTAATGAAAAATGATATCATGTGAAAGGTTCAGAAATATGATTTTTACTAATGAAATAAAAGTTTTTTTTTCTTTTTATTTTTATAAGTCAACTTAAAAGACTTCGTCAGATAGTTGATATTTGCTTGGGTTCTGTTTTAAAGAAATAATTTAAAATGCAATAGATTTGTTATTAAAAAATAATTTATTATTAAAAAAAAAAAAAAAAAAAAAAAAACTCAATTATTCTTAATACAATTAATCTATAATTAAAAGTTTTGATTAGTTGTTATAGGAAGGAAGTGAAGACAAAACTTTCTGCCTCCATCTTCCCTTGAGTAAGTTTATTTACATTAATGTGTGTGTGTGTTCTTTAATGTAACTGGTCTTTACTTGGCAAGTTCCTCTAACTTCCTAACTTCCTTTTGCTTCATTTTGCTTTACTTTACTTCACGTATATGCATAATGCATGCAATCAACGAACAAGTTCCAGTTTTGTTTGCATTTATTTTACTTTATTTTCAATTTTCCTATCACCATCAATCGGTTCGAGTGAGAATTTCTTGTTTTCATTTGTCTAAATTCATCCATTCATGCTTTTGGTCTTTTTTAAAAGAGAAAACGAAACTCCCTTGTTTTACTACACATACACACACACACACATATATATATATATATATATTTCGAGACCTAAAGTACTATTAAATACACTTGACTTTTTCCTTCATTGTTGCTTTGGTCATAAAAAAAAAAAAAAAAAAATTAATGTATTCTTGCCGCCAATTGTCTTATATGACCGCTATGCTCTAGCTGCGGTATAATTGTTATGGGCGCTCTACAAAGTTTTTCCTCTCGTTTCTTTTTTCCCTTATTTTCTTAGGCTCAATTAGACAAACGATGCGATTATTTCACACGATAAATTTCAAGTGATTGCTTTGTGGCTGGCGTCTTTAATAAGTTGCATATTGTTGTATGTATATTACTAGTGTTTGTATGTTTGTATTATAAAGAGCATTACATTAAAAAGGTTTTGTTTTAACTAAAAATTATTATAATTTCCTGCCTCCCTTTCATGATGATTAATTCAAGCACAAGTGGAAGTGAAATGCATTTTAACGAAAATTTTAAATAGAAAATTCATGATTTATGTTAATATAGTGGGAAACATATTTGATATACTTTTAGAAAATTTATTTATTTTTTATTTTTTTTTGTTTTTCACTGACGCGTATGGTATATGTAATGATAGGAATGAATACAAGTTTGAAACACCATAATATTTATACTATTCAATTAAAGGAAGGCAATCTAATGCTTATATTAGTGGAATCGTGCATAGAACATAGAGATAAAAATTTGAATTGTATTTGTTACAAACTTCCAATATATAGATGAAGTGTTTTTATTAATCTTTTATTAACCTTTCTTGTTAAGAGTCATGTATCGTAAAACCCATCAAGCAAACGTTAAAAACGTTGAACTCGTTTCTTGCTTTCCAACTCAATGTATTCATCGCACCTTCTGATTACTATCTCTTTCAATTGATGGAATCCGTGAAAGGTTTTTCCATTCTATTGTATTAAAAAAGTAGGTCCTTTCGTGGAAAGAATCGAAACACGAGTTTTTTTTTTTTTGCGATATAGAATTCATACCCTATCAGAAAAATAGTAAGAGCTGTAGTAGTTAGCGATAGACAATATTTTATATGATTATTTTTCAAGGATTTTCTTTTATTATTATTAATTAATAAGTAAATAATAAGCAACTAGAAGCTAAGTGACATTAATACAACAGATGGCGCTGAAAAGTTCGTAGGCTTCACTAAAAATACTATAACTCACATACTAATAGTACAACAGCTGTCAAATTTAAAAACGTGTCTTTTGTATGTTAGGACTAACTAAAAATCATATAGATTTAATACTAGTAGCGCCATCTATGTGTCAGCCTACGAACTTTTCAGCCCACCTGGTACATGGAGAGATATTAGGATAATAGACAGACAAGCAGATAAACGGACAGACCGATAGACAAACAGACAAGCATAAATCGTTTCATAAATTGATACTGAATCGAGTGACGTAATATCAAGTGAATTTATCTTAAGTGCTTTTGTGTGTTACATACATCCGACTAAACTTAATACTCCCTGTGATGGAGGGTATAACAAACAGAAGAAAGAAAATAAAATGCATGTTAAAGCGATTGAAGCACATTTTTTACACTTTCCTCTATCGAATTATATAATCGTGCATCGTTTTTACCGCTTACGCTGGTTTTTATTCAGCTGTTCTGTATTATTTGTTCTGCCAGTTGGTAGTTAACTGAAAGAATTCTTTTAGTTAAATTGAAATTTCACTAAGAGTATAACTGAATTTCATGAAATAGATCCTCTGTAAATATAATTATAAAGTGGAATTTAGTATATTTATTAACTTCTATTTTAATTTATTATCTAGTCGATGTATTTAAAAACGTTATACTTTAAGAAGTCTTCATACTTTCTAAAAGCGAAGTATGAAATAGTTCATCTTTAATATTTGAGTGATTGAGTAAAAGAAAATTCAAATTTTTTATGAGTTTTGAGTCATGTAACTGACGTAAAAGATTCGTTCTAATATGAATATGAAGGTTTCATGTTGTATGCTATTGACTTCCTTTGGTGCACGGAAGTCTTTTAAGTACTCTTTGCTCTTATTATACGAAAGCGGTTAAAAAATCTCATCATACTTAATATATCGTCACAGAAATAGATGTAAAACTCAACGCAGATAGTTTCCGTTTTCTATTAAACATAATTACATAACAAATGTAAAACAAATGTTTGTGCCTATAATAACAAGTAATCTGTGTTATCGGACAGCAAATAAAAAAAAAAAAAAAAAAAACGATAAAAAAAAAAAAAGATTTCAATTAAATTTTTCCTTGCGACGAGTATTTAATGTCCACTTGTACGTTGATATTACATTTAAGAGATGTTAAAAGTTGCGCAAAACACAATCTAATCGTAGACTAACATCGTTGGATTGCTTCCGCAATTCTTTTTCTTCAGTTTTTCTAATTGGTTTTTATATTTATTTTAATAGTAATACTCTGCACTAATAGTTAATTGTAATAGAGTGTGAAATTAAAGAAACAAGAGAAGAAAATAATGTAATTTAAGAATTTTTATTTTATTTTCTTTTTTTATTTTTGCTGCTATTTTATATTTATTTTATTTATTCATTTGTCTTTTTTTTTTTTTTAATTTAATAAATAATTTAGTTTAAAAGCTTTAGCTGAAAATTTATTTCATTCGTCGTTTTCAATCTCTACTTGTTCTTGTCAATGTTTTTAAGCCATTAAACAGCAAATGATGATATGACTTTACTGCGCTTCAATCAGAAAACAAAAAAAAAAAAAAAAGATTAATTGGTTTTGTTTTTTATTTTTTTATTTTCTTCATTTTGTATATATATTTAAGCTGCTAAAGTCAATGTCTTCTAAAGACTATAACGAAGAGACCTTTTTTTTTCTTTCTTCTCGCTAATCATTACTTGGTTTCTTCTCGTTTCTTTGTTGCTTCCCAAATTTATAGTACGTGCCATAAATAACTTACACGATAAACTTTTGAAATCAAATTTCATTTTCTGAGTATTGTCTGTTGTGTTGTGTTGTGTTTTGTTGTGTTATGTTGTGGTAATGCTGGAGCATACAACAGAATGCTTTTTAATTTCAAAATTTGTACAAATACGTGTGTGCATATGTGTGTATAATGATGAAAAATATATATCACAAGTATATACCTGAGTATGTTAACGGTTTTAAAACCAACAGACATTTTATGTTATGCTACCATTTTTATTGTATTTTATTATTGTAACATTGGATTCGTGAAATTTTGGTAACATACTCTGAAATATAGATCAGAGAAACCGTAAAGAAAGTAGATTCGATATCTTTCAAAACTTATCTAAAGGAACTAACATTATATCAAATTATTCAATTTCAATGTTATCAGGTTACGTCGAGAGTTGCTTCACTATACATATTTGCTTAAATATAATTTTTTTTTTTTTTTTTTTTTATCGAATTCGATCTTTACTAATAATAATGGTTCTCTTGTTTGCCACAAATTTTCTTTTCAATTTTACTTCATTTGTAGTACACAAAAATATTACTCTAGAAGAGCACACTTATCGGTTTATGCATCCATTTTGTCATCACTTCTGTGGGTAAAAAATTTAAACAGAAATCTGAAAATCAGAAAACTTTATTTGTTTCATCACATCAAATGAATCTGATAAAGATTCTTTTTTTGAAGCAAAAATTTACTTATAAAGCGCTAAATGTTTGCATTGTCAGATACAAAGACTTGATATCAAGAATTTTTTTTACGTCTCTTCGTTACTACGGCCAAAGTCAGGAGAAATAAGGGAAATACTTTGCATTTTTTCCCACATACTTTCACGGACCAGGTTTCATAATAATAAAATATATTTTGCAGCATAAAGAAAGGACAAGAAATTAAGAATGTAATCTGTTACTCGGTTTCAGACATACGCTTTAGGAGGAACCCTGTAAAATATACATACATTATGGATTAGCTTGAAAATCCCTCTAGTAGGCATTACCAAATTATGCAAAAAAAATTTCAAAATAGAAACGTTTGAGACATGATTCTTGCTTTTCTGATTCGAATATTAGACCAAATTTTTAAAATGGCAGCGATTCATAGAACAGTCATAATAAATAAAAAAAATTATTGATTAAGCATCATATCGGTTTGGCATAAGCATTAATAGAGCACCAAAACACAAAGGTAAACTTAATGATTTCAAAGTGATTTCATTGAAATTATGATTTTATTGTGATTAATTTTGATATTTTTTTATAGAAAGAATGCAAAGTTTATATCAGAGAATTATTCGAAATTATTAAAATCATCCACAGACATAAATGTCATATTATGATTGCAAGCGAAGATGTTAATGATCAACTGAATTTATTAAATATTTTTGAGATGTTTTCGGAAATATTGATTGTTCAGAGTCTTTGTTAAACTTCTATTACTATAACAATGTGTATTATATATAAAAATATTAATTACTTTTGAAAAGAAATCTCTATGAGAAATTAAAAAGCAAACTAATGGATGAAAGTTTATCTAGTGGTACATCCTCCTTCATCTATCATTCGTTCGTTGAATAAAGATAAATACATCCATGTGCTAATAACAGACAATCTTCTAAGGATGAAATCACTTTTCAAATCAGTCCTCTACTGATTTATCGTTATAATATATAGTGTGCAGATGTTATTAAATTTCATTCACACAATTGTGCTCTTAGCGTTGTAGGAATTATTCTAATTGAAAGTATAAAATTGTAAATAAAATTAAAGTTATTAAAAACATAGGCACAAGCTTTTTTTTTTCTTAGGGAGATTAGGCCAACACACACACACACACAAATTGCACTAACATATGTATTTTTAAATTAATTTAAACATCAACAGAAATAACAGAAAAGACACAAACAAGACACCCAGAAGTATTTTTTCTTCTCTTTTTTTTATACAAAATGAAGAAAAACCATTGCTTTACTTGAAGCACTTATACACACACACACACACACATAGAGAGACACACCAATAAACGTCAGCATACGTAAGCCATGTAGTGTTGGTGCAAAGATCAGTTGGGCACACGACAAACTGGTTTTGATTTGTAGTGATTTCTTAATGGTAAACTGCTTGGGTTTGTTTATGCGCATGAATTTGATGTTGTTTTTTTTTTTTTTTTTTTTTTTTTTTTACTATTTCTTATAAAACAGTTAAAGACATCAATATTCTGAGTTGTGCGCATTTTTTAAAATTAAACAAAAAAATTCATAAAATATTTATGACACTTTTTGTGATATGAATCGAAACTCTACAACGAAAATAATAATAAAAGCAACAACAAAAGTATAAATAAGAAGAAATTTATATTCAGTTTAGGTCGAATAATTGGTTAGAAATCAACTTGTAACTTGTGCAAACTACACAAAGTATATGAAATTACTTTCGATCGTTTAATCTCTCTCTCTCTCTCTCTCTCTCTCAATCGAGTTTATTAAAAACATGATTTTCTTTTAATACATTTTTCAATGCAAAGGTTGGGGGCTTGCATTTAGGTAAATTAAAACAAAATTAATTTTTTTTTTGCAAATGAAAATTTAAGAATAATTATTAATTTTTATTAGAAAATAACATTTTGCTGTTCACGATGTATTAGTTACTGGGTGCAATCTACTATCTTTTGGCGGCACCTTCCCTTCCATTTAATTTGAGTCAACTCAATAATTTTTTTTCATTTTAGTAAAACTTTTAAAACTTTTCAATTGACCTACTGTACGTAGTGTTAAATTTAATTAATGTACTACCATCCTCTGATTGTGATATAATTTTCCTATTTTGAATTCACTTCTCTTCTTTGGAGGTCAAATCTTTTAGTCGTGTTTTCAGTCATAGTTAAGCTTTTCTTTTTAATCCCTAAGTCAGGACGATAACGTGATGGATCATGTCTAAGAACATCATTTAAGAACATTATTTAAGAACATCATTTTAATTACCATCTTCGGAATGGATTTCAGTTTGTTACTTTATAGTGTAATGAAATTAGTCTACCACATTAATTATAGATTTTGAAAAAAAAAGGCTGAGTGATTGTAAATGAATTGCAATGAGGTTGAGCTAAAAAAAAAAAAAAAATAAAGGAAAAAAAATCGTTTATTTATATGCGCTTAAGTGCATACATATGTGTTACTTATGTGTGATGAGGTTCTACGCACAACAAGCTGCCAGAGTTCGGTTTTCATTAAATCATTGTTCATTGTCTTCTATTACGACCGCAAGGGAATCGATTAAAATCGAAACACAAACAATTCAATAGGAGTGGCTCTTATGCTTGAAATTACTATGTGTTAAGAAAGCAATTGCTGCCAGAATGGCAAAGAATTTTTAGTGTAAGCGAGTTTGTAACTTAAGTTTTTAGTTTTTAGTTTTTTTTTTCTTTTTCTTTTTCTTTTCTTTCCTTTTCGGTTTTTATTCGTTTTCTAAGCTTTCTCTAACAACATTATAAATACTCTCGGTTGTAGTTGCTTTTAAATTTTACAAAAATAATATCAATGCAATACCAGTAGTCCAAACCATGAAATACAACACGCACAAGCTATTAGAAACGCCAGAAGTAAGAAAAGTAAATAAAAGAGCAACAGAAAGACGCTTGTAACTAATTCAATGTATCTCTACGTGGCTTAGCTTGTTAGCTTTTTTTTTTCTGCAAAAGTCATCATCATTGCACTCTGGAACTAGTGCTACTATATACATACATATATATATATATATATATATATATATGTACATATATTTGTATATATCATGACAACATAACAAATGATGACGACGATCATGATTTTGTTGCTTGATATTGGCATTAATATCGATTTAATACCGTTTTGAAAGTAAGATCAAACTTCATATTGTTATTGTTGCTGTTATTGTTGTTGTTGTTGTCATTGTTAATTTTGTTATTTCTCTATGCGGCCATAAACTTGGCATAAAGAAAAAAAAATGTTAACTATGTGTTGTTAAGCACGAGCCGCCAACTAAGTCTGAAACAACTTCCCGTTTTTCTTTCTTTACAGCTTTATGTTAAGCACACGCAAACATTTGTAAGATTTGTTTACTTAATGCTAATGCGCGTAAAACAGGATTAAAATTTGCTGATAAAAACAATAAAATCAATAAAAAGAAAAGAAATAAAAAACAAAAAAAAAAAAAAAAAAAGAAAGCAAAAAATAAATTAAAATTAAAATCAAAATTACGATGTTGATTATACAAAATTACAGACATTGAGTGCATAACAAATATTAAAAAAAAAGTAGTATTTCAATGGCTCATTTCATTATCAAGTAATTATTATGAAATATGTGCGATTTGTATTCATTACGGTGAATGTCTAGTAGTTTTATGCTTTTTTTTCCTTTTCAAGATATAATGAATGCATTCTAAAAAATAATTACAAGAAATTAAGAAAAAAAAAAAAAGTTCAATTTACGATCATGTTTCTAGAACTCCAGAAGTTTCTGAATGCGTATTAATGGGGTACCAAATGAGAATTAATAGAGCTATGGGGTATGTTTTTAGATATTCTCTGTTTTAAATGGAATGTTAGTAAGTCTGATGCAAATATGTATCAAATCAAAATCGTTAATGATTTTCTATTAAAAGGTATTCCAAAATGAGCTTATATATTTAAAAAAAAACATTTTTGTTTTATTTCATAACTAATATTATCTGTATCCAAATATATGCTTAGCATGCACTATGGTATGTTTTGTTTGTCCGAAATTATGATATACATTCTGTGAAAAAAAATATCGGAAACTTCATTTAATCACCATGGTTCAAAGTAATTAATTTTTGATTTAGTAGAATTATGAACTCTAGCATAAGTCCAATTACGAAAGTTCTCTAGGGACCAATTTGTCCTATAGCAGTTTTTAAGTTAGTCAATACATGGTTTATATAGATGAATATTCGGAAAGTGCTTGTTAATCAATATTAAGTTTATCTTCTTCTTGGTGCTCGTCAAATGCTCGTCAATCTTCAATATCGTTTAACAACACTAGTAGTGATCATTTGAACAACAACGAGTAGTATGTTGGACATAAAATTTTTCGTGAGTTTTTGTCGAAATTTTCATAATTTTTCTATATAGGGTCTACGACAGCACTAGCGTACTATCGCACTGTCTTTATAAATTTGAAAATTTGCCTTGCTGTGTTTCAGCGTTAATAACGTGATATCAAGCTCTTGAGATGCATTATATCTCTCGTTATTAATTTTTGTGCAGCAAACTCTCTTGCAAAAAGTTGACCAAATCACAATATTAGCTGACTACGACTTTGACTTAATTTTTACTTCTGCTAATACTGAGAATACCTTCGAATCGAAAAGCAGTTTGTAATGATTGATTTGAAAACAAGAAAAAAACAATTAATAAAAAACCAATTTGACCTTTGCCACGCGAAGTTCAACTTAATATAAATAACGCGTTTCTACGATTATATTAAATATTTTTATAAAGAGTATCGCTTTAAATGGAATGAAGATTTGTATAAAAGATCTCATAAAAGCTTTGACAATTATTTTAAAAATTTCCTTTTTTGACAAACTAGCCACTTCGAATTTTGAATAGTAATTAATAAAACAAAGATTAATAGAATAAGTTTTGAATTTAATAACAGCTGATACTGAAATCACTCAATCGTTTGCGCGATTATTACGATAATCAAAAGTGAGCGCATTAAAATTAAAATCATATTTTTAATGGTAATCGTTTTTGCATAGAAAGTATCTATGAGTTCTATGTTAGTTCTTGTACTTTGAAACTTTCTCGATCTCAATGAAAAAATTGTTATTCTACAAGAATAGCGAACATCATTCTAATTTGTCTATAATACAAGAAGTTTTTCAAACAGATGCTACCTTGTTATAAAACAAAAAAAAAAAGGAAAAAATAACAATAATGCTAACGCCTTATTTTTTTGTTAGCTGTTCCTATCCAACAGTAAGTTGGAGATAAACAGAATAAGAATTCAAAAATTACTTCTTTCTTTAATTAAGGGTTTTTTTTTTTTAATTATTGTATGTAAATAATGTTTTCGGAAGTAAAATTTTTGCTCAAATTAGAAAGTATTAATATCGAGGTTATACGCAATCAATATAAGTTCGAAGTAAAAAGAAAAAAAATTTCTTAAAACTTGTTTCGTTTTACACGCTTAATATAAGCAAAATTCTCGACTTTTCTTAATGTGTTTTTGATCGATATTCATCTTAATCAGAGTTGCATTGAAGACAACCTTGTGTTTAGTCTGAAACCTATATTACTAAGCTGATAGAACTCAATCTATCCGTCTTTACGAAATACTTATATAGGAAGTTAATTCAAAGGATTTTTCTGTCCTACAAAATCAAGCTTTGGAGTTGATTCTTTATGTTTAGATTGATATTCATAATATATATTTTGGATCAGTAAGTCTCTGGCTTTTTTCATATGATGTCTATATCTTGTTTTGATCTCTGTAGCTGTAAATCTTTGTATTAATGAAAAATTTATCTGCTGCGTAAATTGAGAGAATCATGATTTGATGGTCAAGATATTATTCGGGATTTTCAAATTTGTGAAAAAATAAGAATTTTTATCTAATATTACAACATATCAAGAATATTTTTCCAGAGTCTTAAGAATTTCCTACTACTACTGTAATGTCTACTACTATAACTATTTCAAATTATTATTCCTTTTTTTTTTAGAATTTTATTTTTTAAATGGATCGTCTTGATTTCTTAGAAAAAAATGTACACCGATATCTTATTGAAATTTTAAAGAATTTTTATTAGGGAAATAATATTTAGTAATTTAGAATTATTATTGGGAATATAGAAATAAGAGAAAGCACTCTGTGCTAGGTAAACATAGCAGATACGTTTTGGTTCTATTGTTTAATCCGGTCTCAAGATGAGAAATGTATAGAAATCATACCACTCTTGCGTATTCTCCAAAGAATCCGCTACTGTCTAGGATCTATTAAGTAATGCTAAGAGTCTATTATGCCTTGCTGGTGGGTGGGGAGAAAAAGAGGCAAAGTTTTCGCCTTGTCTATCACTACAGCTTCTATCGAGTTTATTATCTTATAGATCGAACCATATATGCGCTTTGCACATAAAAACATAAAATTTAAATTCACATAAATTCATCTTATTTCCTTATTACCTTTATTACCAAGCGATTAAATAACGTTGATTTTTTCTTGTCTTTAATGACTCTGAAATGTAATTATTGATTTAAAAAAATTTTACTTTTTTTGTAGCAACTGAAAAATAAAAAGCTAATTACAAATATTGTGTAGCCATTGTTACGGTTAATTGATTCTTTTGATTTGAATTTTTTTTTTTGAGCATTGGACTTTGTTCTTGGTATCATGACAGTGCATAATTCTCGAGAGAATTATTATGAACACAAGAAAAAAAGACTGGCATGAAAAACTTTTCTTTTTATGTATATATCTCGTACATCAAGATGTATTGTAATGTTCTGGTCATAAAATTACGCACGTGTGCTTGATATGAAGCTGCACAAAATTTGCAAAAAAATAAAAAAGAGAAAAGAAAAAAAGGAGAAGAAGGAGAAGAAGAAGAAGGCAGAGAAGAAGAAACGGATACAAACATACACAAGCGATCTCATCATCTATTGATGCAAAACGAACAAACTCTAGTTAGCCTGATGAATATTAAAGGCATGCATGCAGTCAGTCATATGTATGTTTATATGCGTATATAAATACATGTACACATTTAAAGCTACATGCTACTTTTTTTTACCTTATTTCGTATAATTTTGATTTATTAGCTAATTAATAAAAATGATTGAAATGTAATTTTCTTATTATCACATAAACTTGAAATAAATTTTAATTTAATATTAAGTCTACAAGAGAAAAAAATTTACAGTGAATTGGAGAATCATGCATGCCTTCCTAATTAATGTTGGGCTGGCTAACCGATCTGGAATTCTTTTTCCATTAGTGATTTATAAAATTAAAAAGTGTTGAAGAGCTAAGAATTTGTTACTATTTTTTTTTTCTTTTTTTTAAACTTAAAAATTTAAGACTTTAAAAACTTTGTTATGGCTCTTACAGTAATGACTGAAGCCTTTAGATTTTGAAGATTTTTTGCATCAAAAAGAGACACAAACAATGAACAAAAACTTTTGCTTGAATTATACTCTACTCTGGCTAAGCGAAATTTCTAATATTTGCCAATTATCTTAAAGGGTTCTACACTCGGTGCGCGACTATTATTAATAAATACTAATCCTTTCTAATATTTCTAATAAGATCCAAACAGAAACTTACTATAATCCTAACTAAAACGAACTTCGCTTTGATTCCTCCTCACTATGGACGACATAGATTGTCAATTTAAGAGATGGCATTGATATCTTAGTTGTAAAATATTATGTTTATAAAAAGAGCTTTATCGATGCCAAGCGTGCCTAAATTACACTAAATATTATTAGTTATTAGTAAATTTGAGATGGAATTTTTCGCATTATTTAAAAATAATTTTAGTTTACTGAACGCCCTCATATTAAAATTTGATAAACTTCTTTAAGCAGTCATGTGCCAGCTTATGAATTTATTATTTTTATTTTCTACATACACCAATGAACCGAAATATTAATTAAAAAAAATGAAAATAAAAAAAAAAAAAAAAGAAAAAAAAAAATATATATAGATCAATAATTTCCGGGACCAAATAAGAAACAACCTTTTTTTTTTCAAAATTCGATTTTATCCATTAATGTAGTCTTCTTCAAAAGTGATGAACCGAGTCTAAAGTTTCTTTAATATTTCAATCTCGTTTTTATCGAATGAATTGTCAAGATCCTTAAAATATCCTTCAATTTCCGTAATGATCCCATCGTTTCAATTAAATCCAATAACTTGAAGTATTGTTTTGAGATTAGCAGATAAATAAGAGCCTAAAAGAAGATGGATTGGGCTGCGATTCGAACTTAAATTCATGCAATTTTGATGGTACGAACGACCTTTGATTTGTGACACAGTTCGTTTATTCGATTGCGGGTAAACGTGGTACCCAATTGGAAAACAGCTTTCTTATGTCCAAATTTTCCTACAAAGTAATGAATGAATGAATTGTCTTCAGATATTTTCAGAATATCTACCATTTCTGGCAGTTTTCTAGCAGTTTTTAATTATCGAAAATAATTTTCGAGATGCTTTTTATGTTTTCTAATACAAAGATCTTCGTTGGGCTTTCAAGTAAGCCTTTTAATTAAAATCAGCAAATCACCAATAGATTGTTGTCTTCAACAGGCAAAAGTTGCGATTATACTAAGTTTGAACGATATTGTTGCCTATTCAATGCTATATTTAATCAAATTACAAAATTCATTATTGAAATCTTTGTAACTAATAAATAAGTGATTGAAACGATATGAAGTTTTGACAGATACTTTCTAAAATGTTATGAGCTATCGGAAATTATTGACGGATATTTCCCTTACCGAGATATTGAATGAGTTTTTTTGACCTACTATAAATAAAATCATAAGATGGATAGAACTGAACTATTAGTTAGTAAAGATAAATCGAATAAATGTCCGCCTGAAATTATGAAATTTCATCTAATCCCGGGAACATTATCTCTATAGTTGGGAAACATATATTAGATCATATATTACGAAAGTCATAAATGTAATTATAAATTTATGATATCTTCTTAGGGTTCGTACTACACTTTTTGTTTCGTATTATTAAAGTAAACCAGTTCCTTTGTTTTTTTTTCTTTTTTTTTTTTTTCATCGAAGTAGCATCATTCAATTTGTACGTTAGCGTTTCAAAGTTGTAGTGTTGTAGTTAGTTTTTTACATTTATGTGGTTTTGTTCCTTGTGTAGCGTACCGTTGTGCAAAAAAAATTTTAAAAGTTTTTTTAAGTACTGATCTAAAAAGACAAGTAGATTAAATAAAATCAAAAAAAAAAAAATAAAAATATTGTCGGCTTAAGCCAACTCCTTTAGCGTCGATCAGTTGCTCGTTTTTCTTAATTTTTTTTTTTTTTTTTTTTTTTTTTGCATTTTTAAACGTAAATTTTTTTAAAAAAAAAAAAAAAAAATAAATCTTTATATAATATTACGTTCAGTAATTAATAAAAAGGAATGAAACTGAGAGAAATTATTATGTTATTCTAGGTAAAGTTTTGAGATGTTCGTAATATAATAATATCAATGGACAATGTTGAAATCACTGTACTAAGCCAGCCATTAAAAACTGAGCCCGTTAACAGCTTCATCGAAAATATTCTTCCGAGAGAAACCGCTTCATCGCATAATAAGAGACAAACTTATTTGCTATATTTAATATATAGTTGACTTCGGAAGTGTATTTCCAATTATTATAAACACATTTGAAACATCTTGTAAAGGTCCCGTAATAACTAAAGTTTAATGAAAATTTATTATCTATTGTTGTATGGATTTTTTTGATAGAGAAATTCCCGAAAATTTTCAAGAAACAAAAGCTAAAGAGTAATATATTTTTATATACGAAAGGCTCCAAGACAAAAATCAAATTAAATATAATAATAAATAAAATTCTTAAATGCTTATAAATAACAACAACTTTCATCAATTTTATCAATTAATCTTTAAGTAGAAAATAATAATTTACTTGACTACAGTAAAGTACAGTAAAGTGTACACAAATTTCTATTTCAACCAGTTAACGACATTTCATGCTTGAATATTAAATCTTTATTCTTTTTTGCTTTTGTATTATTCTTAACCTTAACCATGTTTTTCTTCTTTCTTCCTTCTTCTTTCTGCTTTATTCATTTCTTTCTGACAGCGATTTCGTTTTTCTGCTATTGATGGTGACTTTAAAAATAAAATCTTTCTGTCTACTCCTAATAGTTGGATGAATGCTGTGTGCTGTGTTGTTGTTGAAGCAGTTTTTCTTCCTTATACGTTTAGTTGATAGCTCGTTTTGTTTATTTCGTTTTGCGCGCCTTTTTTTTTTCCTTATTTACTTGCTTTACAGCATAGTCCAAAAATAGATTTATAAACTTTAAGCGCTATCTGCATTAGGTGTTTACCTCTGTTGACTTTTGCTTTTAGTATTGAAGAGACTTGGAAGGTCTTCTTTCTGATCAAAATAGTCATATTCATATGTACATATGTATTGGTATGTGCTGCACTGTTAACCATTTAAGTATTTTAAAGGTTTTTTTTAATACTTCATATAGCGTTCAGAGCAAAATACGTTATAGCTTTTGATTTTAAACTGGGTAGACAATTGGTTGTAGCAGCACTTACAGAGACACTCATCACACAACTGCCAACTGAAGCTTAGTTTTAAGAGGTAATGTTAGACAAATGTTATTAAAAATTACATTCAAGAATAGTCACAGACTGTTGTTATTTCTACTCATCTTGCAGACTAATTTAATAACAAACATTATTTTTTTTTTTTGATTTTCATCCTATTCTGTTTCGTGCAAATTGTTCTTTAAAAACTGATGAAAGATTTATCACATCCCGTATATAAATCTCAAAATTATTACGTTTTTATTCAGGTCTAGATATAAATCGAAGCAGATCAGTTTTGAATGGAATTCAAAGGAGAAATAGAATATGAAATAAAACGGACTTTAGACATAAAGATTTTCTCGGTAAAAATGGTCGAATTTTGCATAAAACTTGCTTACATTTTATGTTATGATTTTTTGTCAGTGAAGCCACAAATACTGTGCAAGATTACAAAAAAAAAAAGAAGAAGAAGAAAATTCTGTCATTTTAATTTTAGAAATTTCATTGTTCAATACGCCCTTAACTTGAATGATCGTAGAGAATAGATGCAATTCTAGAAAACTCCGTGCAAGATAAGTATGAAATCATACGCTTAAGTTAAGTAAGATTTAAAAATAGTTCAGTAGCTAGGTCGATATTCGAAGTCGTCCTAGTAGTAGAAAGTAAGCCAGGATAAGATAAGAATATAGGACAAGCATTGCTAGCGAAAGCGAAAAGAAGTTTCAGAGTTTTTGGCATTAAAAATTGTTACCAAAAGATGGGCCCAGAGGTTCGAACATATGCTAGTAAAAAAATTATATGCCAAAGTATTCAAAAGGAGCACAAGCAGCTTAGGTATGACGCTGCTAAGAAGTTAAGACTGCATATATGTATTTTTAATTCTCTTGACTTAAGATAAAAGCTAGCCTATCTAGGTTAAGATTTTAGGATAAAATCATCAGACGGATGTTTATGCCTCGGACACTTTGAATTGTGTTGAGTTCATTTTTGAGAAAACACGCATTTCCGCTTCATGCATTGAAAACATTTCATATAATTGATTACCGATTATGGTGCATATATGGTGCCATTCTATAACTTTCCTCTGGTTAACTCAAAACACTTAATGTTTTCTAGACAGTCCTCTCTATATATATTTATCTATAAACCTATAATAAAATACGAGCTTCAAAGTTTCAAATTAGGCCTAAGAGATAAAACTTTACTAGAATTTTTATAAAATTGAAGTTGAAAATATAATAAGAAGCTACATGTAGAATACACACACACACACTCTTTCTCTCTCTCTGTCCACTTCTGAAAAAATAATTCAAAACTTATATATAAAAAAATCGTTATAAACATATTTTGTAAAATATGTTTTGGCTTTGAAAACATTACCAGTACCTTAAGAACAACAAATAAATTGCAAAAACAAAATTGAAAACATATTGAAAACATATACATACATACATATCGAAAAAAAACAAAGTTCAAGAAGCCAGAAGAAAAGAAGAAGAAACCAAAACAAAAATGCATAAAACTACAGGCATAACCATCGTCAACATTGATACGATTCTCAAATCAGTTATCATGGATTCCTCTCAAAATGCGTTAATATAGGTTTAGTGCTTTAGTGAAACAGACAACTCTTGAAGTTTCTTTTTTCTTTTGTTTATTCCATTATTTCTTCTTCATAATTTATGCTGAATTCATTATTAGAAAAGATGTGTGTGACTCTTTGTAATCATGTTCTTCAAGTTTAAAGAACAAACTATAGCTTTATTCACAGCGAAATAATACTTTGCTCTCTTAGTTGTCTTATTGAACGTCAACATGTTGCCCCTTTTCAGCCAACTATTCTTAATATTTTCACACAAACGCATTTATTTAACTGTATGTCATACTCGTGGCTTAAGCGATGAATTGTACTGTGTAGCCAGCCTTTCTGCTCTGTGTTCAGTCAGTCTGCTAATATAGAAACGTGTTTTTATTCCTGAGTCAATTTTTTAAAAGGTAATGTGTACGTTTTTAGAGAGTAATGATAAGAAACCCATGCACACGAGTCATATAAAATGGCCGCCATTTTATTGTTTGGCACATTTGGCTTTATGTCTCTACACACATCTAAATATAGATGTGTGTATGTGTAAATTGTATACAGTTGCAATGGTGTATATACATATTTATATAGCCAAGGTATATCCAAACTAAACAAAATACGCGCACACACACACATACAAACTGACTTAAGTAATATATAAGATTTAAGAGATTTTTTTTTGCTTTTATAAAATATTTGATTTATAATTCAACTACAACACTAAATAATTTTTATTAATTATTTTCTATTTCTCCAAAGTTGACACTGGTTTGTATGTTTTTGTATATATTCTTGTATATGTTTTCGTTTAACACAATTGAAACTTCTAAGTTTATTTTCAGTACTAACTAAATCATTATTTATTTTAAGGATTTACTTAATTAAATAATTATTTGTTTATTGATCAATCGGTCTGCAGTTCTTGCAGGCAATTTGAATCTTTAAAAGCTACTCTATTTACCATTACAAGAATTAATGAATTGTTTTGTCTGAAAACTTTTTAATCATATGATATAACTTCCCACAAACTTACATTAAATTCAATTTTTTAACGGCTAAACTGGTTGAGCGTTTCTTTTATTTTTGATTACACTTTTAAAAATTTCCTTTGTTTCAAAATATCCCAATGCTAGTCATAAAAACCTTTTTTTTTTATATAAGAATTTATAAACACATTCTCTTAAAAATTTCTTTGAAATATTCCTTTCAAACACGGAATGAAAAATAATCGTTTTTATAGCATACTTTTAGTGATTTCTATTAATCTAACATACGATAAATTGTATAGTATTTCAAACGACTCTTTTTAAGACTAACTTACCACCATTCAAACAGTTCTGTTAAGATCAAAGCAAATGAATGCTATGCCTGTAGCTTACAGTGAATGCGTTAAAATCTATCTTATATAGTTAAATTCTTTTAATTTGATTACATTTGAATAGAGCATTCAGCATGTTATCATTCAATACTTCGGGTATAGGTCATGTGTTATTAAATTTTTAACAGAGTTTGCGTATTTGCCCCTTTACAATATACCTTTACTCGCTTGGACGTTCTAATAAATCTTTGATTTATATTGATACTAATTATTATTGCCTTCTTTTGAACGATTTTATTACCCTTCGATTATCATAAGTGTGCTGCTGAGCGCAGAATATTCATAATATATAAGAAGAATAAACAAGCTAAACTTCAACTTTCTATCGTATAACTTGACAGAGGAATAGATCTAATCGACTTAAAATTTCGCAAAACATTAGCTTACCGGATATAATTTATAGGATTTTGTAGCATTTTGCGAATAGTAAAAATTAAAAAAAATACTTTGTTGGCTTGTATTAGAAATAATCTTTTCATAGATTGAGGGCAAACTGCGTTTCAGGTTTAGCTAGTTAATAGTCTTAATTTGGGTTAGTAAAAAGAAATTTGAAATTATATATGTTTTTCTAGTCTAGGCTTTGATGTGGTGATCGGATATTCAACAGACCGACAGATGAGTAGCTACAAATGTAGCTACACCGATTACAACATTCACGCTGAACAAGAAAATATATTATGAGAACTAGGCATTTGTGTGTGTGACTATCATAATCCTCTTTCCCCCTCCTCCTTCCTCCCTTTGTAGTGAATAATAATTAGTATAACAACAACTTTCTATGATGAGTATGAAAAGGATCGCTCTGATGATTGAATATTTCATTTTCTGCTGTTAGGATCGTATATCGTGAGATCTTAATACAAAATAAAAGAGAATCATTTAACTGTAACTCCCTTAAATAGGCAACATATTTTGTTTTAACTATTTTTCAAAAATATCCCATATAAATACAACAGTACAGTCAAGAGACTAACAAAACGGGGATATTTTTTCTTCAATAAATGATTCTCTCTTAAGTAAACAAAGAAGTATATTTTTACATAGTTGTTTGTTCAGTGTAGAATGTACTCTTTGACAAAGTAGGTGGTTTCACGCAAGATAAAGTTTTACTTCAAATATTTTTGTGCACAAACGCTTATTAACAAAATCAAAAACACAACAAGTAAATAAAATAAAATGAATTTTTAAAGAAAAACAAGACTGCAAGAGTTGTTAAAGTTTTATAAAAAAAAAAAAAAAAAAAAAAGAAATAAAAATCCTAAACGTATTCTGAAGTACTGTTTGTAAAATAAAAAACCGAAAACCAGAAAGAGAAAATTTAATTATTCTTAAAATGTATGTCATGTATGAAATGAATTCAAGTAAAGTTGAAGCAACAATTGTGATGCTCAACATTTCTTTAAAGACAAAACGCAGCTGCCAATGAATGTGCGCTTGCGTAGTGTCGCACATAAAAAGAAGATAAACAGTTTGTTAATACTTTTGGCATTTAAGAAAATATTAAATAGACTTTCTTGAAAATACTGTCAAAACATGTGTGTAAAAAAATTCATAAAATTTGCATTAATTAAAAAATTAACATTGATTAAGTGATGTTGTTGTTTCATACAATTAAATTGATGCACCTTTCTTTCTACCTAGGCTTAGAGTAATAAAACCCTTCCTTAAATGCGTTGTTCCGTGCTTTTAACAGGTGCATTTATTATTTATTGTAAAGGTAACAGTAGTTAAAGAAAAACTGCCATAAAAACTATAGTTTTTAGGTGTCATCCTTAAGAGAAAAAGGTTACGGTAAAAACCAACCCCTAAAGAAAAACATCATACTACGCATGGCTGACTGTTATAAAAACCCTTTACAAAAGAACTAAATAAAAAAAGAAAAAGAAATAATAACAATAAAATATTAATGGTTTGAAGTATAAACATAATTTTAAGAACTGAACCATATAAATGGTTTTTCAAGAAAGTGTCCAAAATTCAATAGCTACGACCCGTGTTACGGTAGCAACTTAAATAACTATATATTTAAATAATAGCAGATTTTTTTCTTAACATCGTCATTACCATTTTACAATAATAACATTTAATAATAATGGATACCGTGGCTATTAAGACGTCCCCACCTCATGCTCCTCTATCTTCTTCTCTGCAAAAACATTTAAAACATAATAACTCAGTTAGCATCACCACCAGCAATAGTACTACTAGCAGTGGCAATAGTAGTAGTAGTAATAGCAGTAGTAGTAGTAATAGTAGTGCTAGTAGTGGTAATAATGCCACTTCAAACACTACTTCATCAAATGATTTGTTGTATACAAAATCAAGTATTGGTGCATTTTTTCAAACTTGCAAGGTAAGCTTCATTAATGATTATATTAACACTTAATGTATATAACAAAAACAAAAAAAAAGAAAAAAAAAACAAATATTATTTGCAGGAATTTTTTCTTCTTAACATTTTCATTCATTCATTGATTTCAAATGTAAACATTTTGTACGTTTCCATAATGATTTTATAATCGTAACTCATTGCCATAGAGTTTTACTTAAGCACTTGGGAATGCTTAGGTATGCATAAATAAATTGCATTCATGCACTAATACGTGTGAATATAAAACTATATATATATAAAAAATTTTAAACAGAAGTTGATTATGTTGTTGCTGCAATAGATTCATTACAATACAGAGTCTTGTGTACTCTTATTC
>KK351117.1:712098-743074 GCA_000671755.1 Glossina brevipalpis
TTGAATCGAAGTTTTTATTTTAAGAGTCAAGTTTGTTATTGGGAAATTAAGTCGTAAAATTTGCAAATGTTTTGCATATTGTTGGTAAAAGAGTTTCGTTGGAAAAATTGAACGTTGAACTGAGTTTTCAAATCTGTGCACAAATCACAAATGAATACGAATCGTATTATTCCTTAAAGGTTGAGTAAGTATCCGTAGTACGTTTTCAGTAGACTAAATATTTAACTCTTTTTTTTTTTTCTTTTTTTTTGCTTGTTCCCTGTTTGGCTATAACTTTAATTTTATGACATTTCTGAGGTTAACCCAAACGTTTTAATGCTTCACATTACTGTGTTCATGTACATCAAATTTCTTTAATAACATAATGTTTGTTTACATTGCTTGCATTGCTTGTCCTTGTTACCCCTAAAATAACACGAACAATATATTCAGGTGTTAAAATATACCGACAAACATCAGTAGTATATTACAAATTTTTTTTTTTTCCTGTCGATGCAATTGATTATGTCAGCAAGAGTAAGCATCAAAAAGAAAAAGAAGAAAAAAAACATACCGGAGGAAACCACAAAACTTTACGATTCGGTTTTGTTGTGTTGTGTTGGCTAATAAAAAATATTCCGAACATACTTGCTTGCATCTTGCTAGCATAGGAAACGATCATATAAAAAACGGTCTTGAAACACATGGTTGGAATAACCACTTAACAGATGTGAAGTCTGTTTTCACGCAATAGTTTAACAAAAAAAAAAAAAAAAAAAAGTCTACAAATCGTTTTAAAAAAGAGTTAGGAACACGTATTTATAAAAAAGACTACAACAATACCATACACACCTTGAGCCCAATTCTGAATACTCATTAGGTCAGGCCTATGCATGAATGTGAGAATTTCGCCAAGAAATTTTGTTAGTTTCAATACAATGCTCTGTTGTGTTAGAGAATCTTTTATATTAATCGTATTATCAGTGAACATCTTAATGAATAATTTCCTAAAGAATTGTTATCACATCCAAGCATGTGATGTTTAGATATTGCCGCGAACAAAATGTCTCCTCCTATCATCCTATGATCCTATAGTTGTAAGCTTTTGTATTAATGGTATCGATCGATTAGTATCTACAACTGACAGATATAATTTTGATTAATTTTATAGTATATTGTGGACCATTTCTCTGGAACTGTTTGTGGTAAAGCTTCTTTTTTTCAAACTATTTCTAAGCAGATATTAAAACCAAGATATTCCAGAGCACAGATCTAGTTTCAATCTACTCCTTTAAAAACATTCTAAACTTAGAAACTTAGACACAGAGAGAGAGAAACAGAGAGATCTAGATGTCCAAAGTGTTTTAGGATTTGCCGTTTACTTGCAAATACTAATCAGTCCGTTGGTCCTCTTCTTCTCCTTCTAAGTTTTACGAACGCAATCAAAACCTTAGTATACTTCAAGTTTGTAAAGGTCTAACAATTCATTTTATTGACTACCTACACTTATCGAAAATTTACAGATTTTTTTTCTTCCGAAGTCACACACAATTACACACACAATTTACTGAAACATTTTAGCGCCATTTTACATTTTAAAAATTAATAATAAAATAAATAATATTTTACTAACATTTGTGTGTGGGTTAATATTAATGGATATTTAATTTATAATATAAACGATTTTCAAATATTATTAGACTTTAAAACACTTTTGATACATGAAATGACTACTGAAATAAAAAAAGAAAAAAAATTTTTTTTTTTTTATTTTTCTATAACCAAAGTCCATTACGTAACTCAAATACATTATACGTACGTCACAAAAGCGATTTGATTTTTTTTTTCTTTTGTTTTTTGTTTTTTCTTACAATTACTCACACGTCTGGCCTGTAAACAAGAGTCAAGAATTACAGCTTTTAAAGCAAAAGTTTTAGACCGGATATATAGAAGATGTCATGCATTTACAATATTGATATGAGGGATGACATTACAACATTAGTTATTCTATATGCTTAGCTATAAAGTAAAGTTGTTGGCGACAACATAGCTATGGACCTGACTTGAAATTAATTATCATCTACAGCACAATGATAAACTTTTTTTTTACTGTTGTATAAAAAAGAATTCATTTGAAGCAATTGATTATTCTTAAGAGCAAAAAGATGTTAAATCAAATCGTTAAGCGATAGATTTTCATGGATTTTCTATCAAGAACAACATTTGTTAGCTTTCAGTGTTGTTATTAATAAATTTAAATCTTTATACTGAAAAAGAAAAAAAAAACTTTCTGAAAGCATGTTAAAGCAATATATTTATAAAATTTGAATTATTGTCCGAAAATATAGTTTACATTTCAATTTTTTTTCGTATTCGAGATGAAATAAAAAATTACAAAGAATAATTTTTGTCTGTGTGTGTATGTGTGTATCATAGTGAGAAGCTGAAGAGAAATCCTGATTTTCAAGACTTTTTCTAACCGATTACTTCTTATAGTTTGAGAAGAAAAAAACCCCGAATACTTTTTAATATTTTTAAGAAATCTCCTTCTTGTAAAATGTTTCGCATCAGAATCTGTCTTAGACAATATGTATCTGAAAACAATGTTTTCAAAATTTTCATTAAATTTTTAGTTTTATTTCTACCATCGAACGATACGGTTATATTTACTTTGACGAAACGTTCGTAACACCCAAAAGGAAATTTCAGAGACCCAATAAAGTATACACATACATGATCGGCATCAAATTTTCATATCGATCTAGCTCAACTTATTAGACAACAGAGGAGCGATGGTTTTTATCAGTTACATAACTAGACTTTCCCCTAGGAAGATTATTTTACACCAGAAATTTCTTAAATTTATATGAAAATATTTAATTTTCATTATAATTAATCATAACTAAAAGGAAACTAAGCAAAATTCTTATAAATAAATATAATAAAACATTTGGAAGAAATTACAAAACGAACAACTTAAGCGACGAACTTCATAATGAGCCTAATGCTAGTTGCCGATCCCTAATCTTATTATAAATGAATGATGGAATAAATACATAAAATTTAAGAGACGTTGAACACTCAATTGATCCGAGATAATCGAATGAGAATTTTGCTCTGTTTACGATTTGCTGTACAGATATATATTGTAGATATATAAAGGAATGTATTGAGGAACGTATTGAAAGTGGAAACGTAATATCAGATGCATATGTAACGAATAATACTATTAGCAAATATTAAAAAATACTTCAAATTTAAAAAAAAAATTTTTTAGAAAATCTAATATAATCTGGAAAATTGTCACTGAGATACTAAATGTAACTAAAATTATTTATTCATCGATTAAAAAATGTAAATGTTAACTTGAACATTAGAATTTTTTTTTAGACTTATTTGTTTGTTACTTTTATTTTTTTTTTTATATATTTTTTTTTTTTTTGTTATTATCACTCTAGTGTAGGAACATATGATATATTCGACGCCTGTGAAAGTTTCTTATTTAGTCAGTCAGGCAGTCCGTATATAATCAACAGACCTGAACAACATTGAAACAGCAAAGAAAACTCTTGTTATAATTTTCTATACAATAAAATTATCAAAGCTTGAAAGTAATACAACAATTATAACCGTATAACTGTAGGTATAAGTTTTCCATTCAATCATATTCAAATGTAATTCTTAGACAGGCGTTACCATACAAGTCGTTTTAAGTCGTAATAATATTGATAAACACAACTTAATTGCTACTAGTTTTGCGTTTTGTTAAACCGGCAAAAATGAAGTTTGGGATGAAAATATTAATTACTTAATTAAAAAAAAATCAAATGTATTAAAAAAAAAAATAAAAAAAAACATTAATAAAAATTTAAACAAAAATAGGCTTAAGAGGAACCAAACACTAAATCAGTTGTTAGGTACGCTTTGCTTGAATTATTTTAAATAGTAACGGAAACTGATATAAAAACTCTAAAATAATGATCAACAAAAAAGCTCTTTCTCTCTCTCTATTGTTTGTGTTATGACGTTTTTCCTTTTTGATTAACTAGGAAGTAAAGGAAGAGGCAGAAAACACTTAGCACAGAGGCTTGCGGACTATGAGTTCATTTATAGCTTAGCGGTTATCCCATAATTTCTAAGTTAGCACTGAATCGTTGAGGTCCGTTTTGACTTTAATATATTTATAAGGTTTTCATATAAAAACCTATATATATACTCTTTTGGAGAAGGATCTCTTTGTATCTTCGGTTTTTTCGAATATGGTCTTAAGTTTATTATTTATTATTTAGTATGTGTCGCCCGTTTTTATTTTCAAGGCTTGATCTGCGAGTTGCTGGGAAGTTTTAAGTTTCTACATGAGGTTAGTTTTCCTTTTGTAGTTTCTAATTTTTAAACTTTATATTGTTTAACTGAAAAATATGATGCTGTGATGGTATTAGATGATAAGTTCTAGATACCAGATCTCTTTAATTGTCGACAAAAACAAAAATGAGTGATTTACATACTGCTTAGCGAGAAATACTTATAATGAATGAAACAGTTTCTATGGCACAAAATATGTAGCATTATTGTCTTGGGTATCGATATGGTCTACTACAGGCTATAGAAGCTTTTCTTTCTCAGAACACGATTCGTTCCATTTTTGCAGATTTTTTACTTTTATTATTCGTTAGGCTGTGTCTTAGAAACAGAGCGATGCCTGCCAGGCTTTAGTAGAAAGAGCCGCAGACTGACTGAGACGATTGAGTAAATACTGGTGTAAATCATGGACCATACATTTCGAAATTTACTTTAAAGTCCTATTTCTACAAATGAGTTTAGAAGATTTAGGAATAGACTTTCAGACACTTGACCACATAGATAAATTATCTTAAATCTTTTCTCTTGGTAAGTTTTTTTTACCACGAAAGGCTCTCTTCTTTCGTACCCCAGTATAGCATCTAACGAAATAAAGTATAATACAAAAACAATGGCTCTTGAAAAGATGTTTTTAAGATGATTACGTTCGTTCATTTTTTAATTGAACTACAATTTTATGAGCTAAGAATTAATGTCTTAAGTTTACTTTTTCGATTTTAAGGCTTTCAGAAATACTACAGAGACGAATAGATAACAACATGGAGCCTAACTCTTACGTTGATCGGTCTTGTATATCCTTTGGGGAATTTCTAATACTATGGGTTTTACAAAGGCATTAACGAAAGCATGCAATTATGTGCATGTTGTTACACAAAATCACATGTTTGATCAAATAAATAAAAATAAATCAAATAATCTAATCAATAATAATTTCAAATAATTGTATTCAATAAGCAAAGGATTAATAGAAGTTCAGGGGCAGCAAATAAAAATTGTAATCCGCTTCTAATTGAATTAACGAAAAACATTCGGAACAAAATACCATAATCGTGATCTGTTTTAAAAGTTTATAAACAAAAGATTTGCTCGAGGTGAGGAAACTTGTCGCCTTCGTGGCACTCAAGAGAAGACTTCGAGCAAGTGATCAAGTTTAAAAGATCAGTCGATCAGAAGTGTTATGAAATGCTAAGGCTCTAATTTTTGTAAAGAAGTTCCTGTATTTTTGTGAATAATTGCGGGTAAATAATTCGTTATAATTTATTATAAATATAAGTCCAACTTACAATGGTAATTTCAAATTCTATTTAGGGGATATCAGAAATACCGCATAAACACAGAAAGAAATTTTACATAAAAATATTTATTTTAATTTAATGTTTTCTTCTATTTTAGACAAGAAATAAAACTTTATCTCATTTCTCCTTCTTCCTTAACACTTGCTATGCAATGAAAGAGGAAGCGAAGATTGTATTTTATTTTAATTTTACATACGATGTGGGTGTAGGTTACAATTACAATTGTTTTCATATCAACGTACTTTTATTTAACGCATTTTAAAATAATGTCTGAAGCATTAATTTAACTTTGAGCAAATTATTCTAATGGCTAAGCAAGCTTCGGTTTTATGTTTCAGTTTTACCTTTTTGCTGTCGCTGAAATTTGAGATGAAATCACATTTTCTTTTTCCTTAAGATACTCGTTTACTTACTGTCGTCTCAATTCGACTTGAACCATATAAAAAAATATATTTTATTAATAGGTTTTTCTTTATGTACATTCGTTTGTCTATTACAAACCATTTCTAATTGTCTAACAGTGTTCAGTTTGCGTTATGTGTAAATGTATGTTTTTTTTTTGGTTTTGTAACTAATCCAGTTTTTGTTTCTTTTTTTTTTTTGTATTTGTTATTTTGGTAACACAAAGTCCAGTTTTAATATGCGTTATTTGAAATGCTTAGGTATATATAAATTTTCTTGAAAGATTGAGGTTAAGAAAAACCAAATGACAAAAATATTTGTATGTATGTGTAGATGAAAATGTTCAACTTTAATACGTTAATGGAAAGATTAAATTGCTCGCTCTTTTCATTGCCCATTGTTTAATAAATGTCCCTTTAGTCAACATAAGATTCAGAGTCAATAAAGTAATGTATCGTCCAGATACTTTCGTTTATTTTTGTTCTATTTTTTTTTTTATTATTTTTATAAATATTTATTTATTATTATTATTTTATTTGGATAAGTGTAAGATTCTGGGCTAATTAATGTTTACGCGTCTCGCTTTGTGAATTTTCATTCATCCATCTGTCCGTCCATACTTCCATCTACCTTTGCTTATACTTACACATGCTTGCATCTGTTCGTTATTACAATTGTTAGTTTGCACATTTAACAACTCTTCTGTTTATCCGCGTTTTCATATTCTTTCATTCAGACCATCGTTCGTCCGACCTATTCATAGTCTTTCAACGGTCCAATTCCCTCTTTTTTTTAATCTATTCTAACTATGTTTGACCATCCCTTCGTTTATCTATCATTACGCTAGATCATGTTTCCATCAGCCTGACCTTTCCTTCCTTCTGTCTATAAATTTTTCGAACCCTTTGTGATATCAAACAATCGTTTCGTTTACATCTCTTCTCCCATCTGCTTTCCATCTATTTCTTTTTACATTCGTTAGTCTACTAATTATACTGTTTATTTATTCCCTTTTCCAATAAAAAATTTCTTTTTGAAATAGTAAAAAAATAACAAAAATAAGATTTAAAATATTTCGAAATTTCTTCTAAATCAATTGCACTATTAAGGTTAGATCGTTAAAAGGAATCCTTTGAACTTTTAAATGCAATTAGTTTATCACCGAATTTTGTAAATGAAATGTAAACCATATTTTCAGACAGAGATAGTAATATATTCTCTTGTTGTTATGTCTTCTCATTGAACTTGAATAACCCAAAACTATTCTATAAATAATCTCAACTTTTTTATTATAATAATAAATAAAATAAGAAGACGAAAGAAACCAAGAACCAACACATAACAAACTACAAACCAATCATTCTAATGTCCATAACTATCTATTGCATGCCAGTGGTGTTATAATTGCTACCTCTGCATTATATTTTCAAAGTCAGTTATGCAAGTTAAAATTTTCATATTTAAGAAAAACAAAAAAAAAAAAAGAAATAAAAATACTAATTTTGTAAAGCTTTTTCCTGCTTAAGTTTTCAGTTCGTGTCTTAAGTCTTTTATTAGATTTTCGATTTTATATCACAATTTACTAAAGAGAATTTTTGTTCTAACAAATTTCTTTGAAATTTATAAAAATACAAAATGAATACGAAAAAAAATCGAAGAAAACTGGTTTCAAATTCCACTTAAAATTTAAGAAGAAAGCGTTGGAAGCCTTTTTCCAGATTTTAATATGGCGCGTAAATTAACCTTTACTAGTAAACTCACCTAAGCATGCTTACATTGATTAATAAGTTAACTTAATAATCTTCCAAATAATAACATTCAGCATTTTATTAGAATTTAATAAAACATATTTACATCTTGTAAAGTATAATAATATATATGGAAAAGAGAAAAAAATAAATAAATAAATAAATAAATAAATAAAATATGTATTCAAAAATCGAGAATAAAGCAGCTGTGCCTTATTTCAATTAAATAATATAATAAACAAGTCTGAAGTCATGCGTCTGTTAACCAGACAATTACTTTTTTGTTATTGCTTGTATATATGGCTTTTTTTCTGATTTTGATTTCAAACAATCGAAAAATCCTAACAAGAGTTTAATACAAAAAACCAATAAATTCTAAGAAGAAAAAAAAAAAACTATTGAAACTGACCTGAAACAGTATGAAATGTAAACGAAATGAAAAAAAAAATCAACGTAAAAAGCTACTTAATAATCAGACTTTAAGAAGGACAGAGACAAAACATGGCACATACACACACACACATCTATGAATAGTTTTACCTTTAAAAACCTTCTACTGGTTGTGGATAAAACGCAAGATACATAAATAAAATTAACAGACAAAATAAAAGAAAAGTAAAGTAAAGAAAAGAGAACAAAGAAAAAAAAAAAAATCAAAAAGTACATTAATGTTAAGGAAAGATAAAAAAAAAAGACATATCAACATCAACAGCAATCAACTAAAAGCTGCTGCTATATAAGCAAGCATTTCGTCGAACCTTTGAAAACAACGAACTCTTTGCAGAGTTAAGCTACAAAATGTTGCTGTCGCTTTAAAAGCAACATCTAAAGCATACAACTGTTGTTTATCATCAAAACCAGTTTACTTTTCTGTTTCTCTTAAATAAAAAAAAATAAATAAATAAAAAGAAAAAAACTTAGGCCACCAAAGTTAAAAGCACAACACAGCACACGTACACATGTGCAAATAAAGAGACAAACGTAATAATGAAGTTTCATTTATTTATTTTGCTTTTTTTTTTTCTTTCAAAGTTTCTCTAGAAAATCTTTACTATAGTTGTGCACATAGCATTCAAAAGAAAAAATGGCCGTTTCAAACGAGTTTGAGCCTTTTTTTTTTTGATCTTCACCACTTAGTTGAATTTACATTCAAAAGAAGTTATACTAAGTTAAGGTAATGTTTGTAACGTTTGAATTCTATACGAATACACTGATACGGGCTTAGCTATCTTTGTTTTTCTGTTTTGTTAAAATCACGATTACGACCTAAAATCTTGCGAACTTGTTTGCAACAATAAAGCAGTTATATATCGACTTAGAGTACCACGTTAATGAAAAATATATTGATATTGATTTTGTATACATCATAATGGGCGTGAAAAAAATATTTCCTTAAATATCTTATATATATATATATAAAAGTAAAGTTAATAAATAATGTCTGAGAATGAATACGTTTCGCTTTTGTTCACTTTTAGGTTTTATGGCATTTAGATGCTTTCCGTCGTTCATTTCGTGCTTTAAATCAACATGTGTGCAGTGGTCCAGATTGTATATTTTGTGCTTTAAAGGTAAGTTTATCTTATATAGTTTATATAGTAGAGTATACTTGAGATCAGGCGATGAACATGTTTAAAATTTGAAATGAAAATCTGCGATCAAAATGCTATAGATTACGGTCTTTCTTCTTCTACTTTTTCTTCTTCTTTAAGAAGCCTAATATATATCGTGTTTAAAATTTACAAATTTATACTAGAAAAAACATTCTTTACACATAGATTTATTTAAACATTTTTTTTTGTTTTATTTTGTTAATATAACNAAAAAGTTTATCTTTCAGATAAAATAGAAATTAAACTATCATTATATTGTTTAAGGTAAATTAAAAAAAAAAAAAAAAAAATTTTTTTTTATAAATTAATAAAAAAAAAAATTTTTTAAAAAAAAATTTTTTTTAATAAAAATTTTCCTTTTTTTTTCAATACTTTTTAATGGTCTCCTCCCTTGTTTTCACGTTTTCGCTTTTAATTGAAACATAACAAAACTTGTTCATGGCACTAGTTTATTAAAAAATTATTTTAATGCGTATAAAAACTGTAAAATTCCATAAAACTCTCATATTCATTTATTCCCCTTAATTCCAAAGTACTTGAAATGATAGATGATTTAATTGGTTCTTGCACTCTCAACCACGGGGAAGATACACAAAATTCTTTCATTTTGTTGTTATTACACGAATATATACCGTAAAGCTGTAAACGCATTTTAGATACTCTTCACTTAATATCTACAATTCTACAATGATCCTAATCAATGGATATTTCAAATCGATGTCATAGATAACGTAGCCTACAAGTAAATAATGAAAAGTATGGTAATATGTATGTAGTAGATAAGAATTTTTAAATTTTTAAGTTATCATGGAAGACTCTTTCTATCCTGATTTATTCAATCTTGTAGACTGATGCTTCGAAAACGATTCAAGAATATTTAACCAGAGTTTCGTTTCGATTTATTTTCTTGGAATTTTGAACTCACCATAAAGAATCATATAGACAGGCATACGGACAGAGTTAAGTTAGTGATTACATCAGGCGATTCCTTTTTAATTCCCTTTTTTCTATCTTCATTTTTACTAACAATAGGCAGACGAAAGTATGAACATATTGTAAACGATTGGAAACACTACCGCTATCGGGTTTTAGGACTGACTTGATTAATTGAAGAAGATTAACAACCCAAAAATGTACAAATCCAATCTATTCTTTCCTTTTTCTTTTTGTATCTGATGAACGAATGTGTTAAGCTCACTATGTCCATGGTTAAGCTTAAATTTTAAAAATTTCGGTTTCGGTTTGATGACTTCATTTTTGCGGTTTTTGCAGATGCCATCAGCATATTTCAAGAGAATAGAATAGATTTTGTATCATTTTTGTTAAGCGTACATACACAGATGTGATAAATGAAAAAATTTTAAAAATTAATGTAAAATAAATTGAGAAAATTCATGTTCGAATACTTTAAGTTTTAATTCTCGTTATCATTCTTTAAAATACTTTGGAGGTTTTAAANAGCTTCTTTTTTTCAAACTATTTCTAAGCAGATATTAAAACCAAGATATTCCAGAGCACAGATCTAGTTTCAATCTACTCCTTTAAAAACATTCTAAACTTAGAAACTTAGACACAGAGAGAGAGAAACAGAGAGATCTAGATGTCCAAAGTGTTTTAGGATTTGCCGTTTACTTGCAAATACTAATCAGTCCGTTGGTCCTCTTCTTCTCCTTCTAAGTTTTACGAACGCAATCAAAACCTTAGTATACTTCAAGTTTGTAAAGGTCTAACAATTCATTTTATTGACTACCTACACTTATCGAAAATTTACAGATTTTTTTTCTTCCGAAGTCACACACAATTACACACACAATTTACTGAAACATTTTAGCGCCATTTTACATTTTAAAAATTAATAATAAAATAAATAATATTTTACTAACATTTGTGTGTGGGTTAATATTAATGGATATTTAATTTATAATATAAACGATTTTCAAATATTATTAGACTTTAAAACACTTTTGATACATGAAATGACTACTGAAATAAAAAAAGAAAAAAAATTTTTTTTTTTTTATTTTTCTATAACCAAAGTCCATTACGTAACTCAAATACATTATACGTACGTCACAAAAGCGATTTGATTTTTTTTTTCTTTTGTTTTTTGTTTTTTCTTACAATTACTCACACGTCTGGCCTGTAAACAAGAGTCAAGAATTACAGCTTTTAAAGCAAAAGTTTTAGACCGGATATATAGAAGATGTCATGCATTTACAATATTGATATGAGGGATGACATTACAACATTAGTTATTCTATATGCTTAGCTATAAAGTAAAGTTGTTGGCGACAACATAGCTATGGACCTGACTTGAAATTAATTATCATCTACAGCACAATGATAAACTTTTTTTTTACTGTTGTATAAAAAAGAATTCATTTGAAGCAATTGATTATTCTTAAGAGCAAAAAGATGTTAAATCAAATCGTTAAGCGATAGATTTTCATGGATTTTCTATCAAGAACAACATTTGTTAGCTTTCAGTGTTGTTATTAATAAATTTAAATCTTTATACTGAAAAAGAAAAAAAAAACTTTCTGAAAGCATGTTAAAGCAATATATTTATAAAATTTGAATTATTGTCCGAAAATATAGTTTACATTTCAATTTTTTTTCGTATTCGAGATGAAATAAAAAATTACAAAGAATAATTTTTGTCTGTGTGTGTATGTGTGTATCATAGTGAGAAGCTGAAGAGAAATCCTGATTTTCAAGACTTTTTCTAACCGATTACTTCTTATAGTTTGAGAAGAAAAAAACCCCGAATACTTTTTAATATTTTTAAGAAATCTCCTTCTTGTAAAATGTTTCGCATCAGAATCTGTCTTAGACAATATGTATCTGAAAACAATGTTTTCAAAATTTTCATTAAATTTTTAGTTTTATTTCTACCATCGAACGATACGGTTATATTTACTTTGACGAAACGTTCGTAACACCCAAAAGGAAATTTCAGAGACCCAATAAAGTATACACATACATGATCGGCATCAAATTTTCATATCGATCTAGCTCAACTTATTAGACAACAGAGGAGCGATGGTTTTTATCAGTTACATAACTAGACTTTCCCCTAGGAAGATTATTTTACACCAGAAATTTCTTAAATTTACATGAAAATATTTAATTTTCATTATTATTAATCATAACTAATAGGAAACTAAGCAAAATTCTTATAAATAAATATAATAAAACATTTGGAAGAAATTACAAAACGAACAACTTAAGCGACGAACTTCATAATGAGCCTAATGCTAGTTGCCGATCCCTAATCTTATTATAAATGAATGATGGAATAAATACATAAAATTTAAGAGACGTTGAACACTCAATTGATCCGAGATAATCGAATGAGAATTTTGCTCTGTTTACGATTTGCTGTACAGATATATATTGTAGATATATAAAGGAATGTATTGAGGAACGTATTGAAAGTGGAAACGTAATATCAGATGCATATGTAACGAATAATACTATTAGCAAATATTAAAAAATACTTCAAATTTAAAAAAAAAATTTTTTAGAAAATCTAATATAATCTGGAAAATTGTCACTGAGATACTAAATGTAACTAAAATTATTTATTCATCGATTAAAAAATGTAAATGTTAACTTGAACATTAGAATTTTTTTTTAGACTTATTTGTTTGTTACTTTTATTTTTTTTTTTATATATTTTTTTTTTTTTTGTTATTATCACTCTAGTGTAGGAACATATGATATATTCGACGCCTGTGAAAGTTTCTTATTTAGTCAGTCAGGCAGTCCGTATATAATCAACAGACCTGAACAACATTGAAACAGCAAAGAAAACTCTTGTTATAATTTTCTATACAATAAAATTATCAAAGCTTGAAAGTAATACAACAATTATAACCGTATAACTGTAGGTATAAGTTTTCCATTCAATCATATTCAAATGTAATTCTTAGACAGGCGTTACCATACAAGTCGTTTTAAGTCGTAATAATATTGATAAACACAACTTAATTGCTACTAGTTTTGCGTTTTGTTAAACCGGCAAAAATGAAGTTTGGGATGAAAATATTAATTACTTAATTAAAAAAAAATCAAATGTATTAAAAAAAAAAATAAAAAAAAACATTAATAAAAATTTAAACAAAAATAGGCTTAAGAGGAACCAAACACTAAATCAGTTGTTAGGTACGCTTTGCTTGAATTATTTTAAATAGTAACGGAAACTGATATAAAAACTCTAAAATAATGATCAACAAAAAAGCTCTTTCTCTCTCTCTATTGTTTGTGTTATGACGTTTTTCCTTTTTGATTAACTAGGAAGTAAAGGAAGAGGCAGAAAACACTTAGCACAGAGGCTTGCGGACTATGAGTTCATTTATAGCTTAGCGGTTATCCCATAATTTCTAAGTTAGCACTGAATCGTTGAGGTCCGTTTTGACTTTAATATATTTATAAGGTTTTCATATAAAAACCTATATATATACTCTTTTGGAGAAGGATCTCTTTGTATCTTCGGTTTTTTCGAATATGGTCTTAAGTTTATTATTTATTATTTAGTATGTGTCGCCCGTTTTTATTTTCAAGGCTTGATCTGCGAGTTGCTGGGAAGTTTTAAGTTTCTACATGAGGTTAGTTTTCCTTTTGTAGTTTCTAATTTTTAAACTTTATATTGTTTAACTGAAAAATATGATGCTGTGATGGTATTAGATGATAAGTTCTAGATACCAGATCTCTTTAATTGTCGACAAAAACAAAAATGAGTGATTTACATACTGCTTAGCGAGAAATACTTATAATGAATGAAACAGTTTCTATGGCACAAAATATGTAGCATTATTGTCTTGGGTATCGATATGGTCTACTACAGGCTATAGAAGCTTTTCTTTCTCAGAACACGATTCGTTCCATTTTTGCAGATTTTTTACTTTTATTATTCGTTAGGCTGTGTCTTAGAAACAGAGCGATGCCTGCCAGGCTTTAGTAGAAAGAGCCGCAGACTGACTGAGACGATTGAGTAAATACTGGTGTAAATCATGGACCATACATTTCGAAATTTACTTTAAAGTCCTATTTCTACAAATGAGTTTAGAAGATTTAGGAATAGACTTTCAGACACTTGACCACATAGATAAATTATCTTAAATCTTTTCTCTTGGTAAGTTTTTTTTACCACGAAAGGCTCTCTTCTTTCGTACCCCAGTATAGCATCTAACGAAATAAAGTATAATACAAAAACAATGGCTCTTGAAAAGATGTTTTTAAGATGATTACGTTCGTTCATTTTTTAATTGAACTACAATTTTATGAGCTAAGAATTAATGTCTTAAGTTTACTTTTTCGATTTTAAGGCTTTCAGAAATACTACAGAGACGAATAGATAACAACATGGAGCCTAACTCTTACGTTGATCGGTCTTGTATATCCTTTGGGGAATTTCTAATACTATGGGTTTTACAAAGGCATTAACGAAAGCATGCAATTATGTGCATGTTGTTACACAAAATCACATGTTTGATCAAATAAATAAAAATAAATCAAATAATCTAATCAATAATAATTTCAAATAATTGTATTCAATAAGCAAAGGATTAATAGAAGTTCAGGGGCAGCAAATAAAAATTGTAATCCGCTTCTAATTGAATTAACGAAAAACATTCGGAACAAAATACCATAATCGTGATCTGTTTTAAAAGTTTATAAACAAAAGATTTGCTCGAGGTGAGGAAACTTGTCGCCTTCGTGGCACTCAAGAGAAGACTTCGAGCAAGTGATCAAGTTTAAAAGATCAGTCGATCAGAAGTGTTATGAAATGCTAAGGCTCTAATTTTTGTAAAGAAGTTCCTGTATTTTTGTGAATAATTGCGGGTAAATAATTCGTTATAATTTATTATAAATATAAGTCCAACTTACAATGGTAATTTCAAATTCTATTTAGGGGATATCAGAAATACCGCATAAACACAGAAAGAAATTTTACATAAAAATATTTATTTTAATTTAATGTTTTCTTCTATTTTAGACAAGAAATAAAACTTTATCTCATTTCTCCTTCTTCCTTAACACTTGCTATGCAATGAAAGAGGAAGCGAAGATTGTATTTTATTTTAATTTTACATACGATGTGGGTGTAGGTTACAATTACAATTGTTTTCATATCAACGTACTTTTATTTAACGCATTTTAAAATAATGTCTGAAGCATTAATTTAACTTTGAGCAAATTATTCTAATGGCTAAGCAAGCTTCGGTTTTATGTTTCAGTTTTACCTTTTTGCTGTCGCTGAAATTTGAGATGAAATCACATTTTCTTTTTCCTTAAGATACTCGTTTACTTACTGTCGTCTCAATTCGACTTGAACCATATAAAAAAATATATTTTATTAATAGGTTTTTCTTTATGTACATTCGTTTGTCTATTACAAACCATTTCTAATTGTCTAACAGTGTTCAGTTTGCGTTATGTGTAAATGTATGTTTTTTTTTTGGTTTTGTAACTAATCCAGTTTTTGTTTCTTTTTTTTTTTTGTATTTGTTATTTTGGTAACACAAAGTCCAGTTTTAATATGCGTTATTTGAAATGCTTAGGTATATATAAATTTTCTTGAAAGATTGAGGTTAAGAAAAACCAAATGACAAAAATATTTGTATGTATGTGTAGATGAAAATGTTCAACTTTAATACGTTAATGGAAAGATTAAATTGCTCGCTCTTTTCATTGCCCATTGTTTAATAAATGTCCCTTTAGTCAACATAAGATTCAGAGTCAATAAAGTAATGTATCGTCCAGATACTTTCGTTTATTTTTGTTCTATTTTTTTTTTTATTATTTTTATAAATATTTATTTATTATTATTATTTTATTTGGATAAGTGTAAGATTCTGGGCTAATTAATGTTTACGCGTCTCGCTTTGTGAATTTTCATTCATCCATCTGTCCGTCCATACTTCCATCTACCTTTGCTTATACTTACACATGCTTGCATCTGTTCGTTATTACAATTGTTAGTTTGCACATTTAACAACTCTTCTGTTTATCCGCGTTTTCATATTCTTTCATTCAGACCATCGTTCGTCCGACCTATTCATAGTCTTTCAACGGTCCAATTCCCTCTTTTTTTTAATCTATTCTAACTATGTTTGACCATCCCTTCGTTTATCTATCATTACGCTAGATCATGTTTCCATCAGCCTGACCTTTCCTTCCTTCTGTCTATAAATTTTTCGAACCCTTTGTGATATCAAACAATCGTTTCGTTTACATCTCTTCTCCCATCTGCTTTCCATCTATTTCTTTTTACATTCGTTAGTCTACTAATTATACTGTTTATTTATTCCCTTTTCCAATAAAAAATTTCTTTTTGAAATAGTAAAAAAATAACAAAAATAAGATTTAAAATATTTCGAAATTTCTTCTAAATCAATTGCACTATTAAGGTTAGATCGTTAAAAGGAATCCTTTGAACTTTTAAATGCAATTAGTTTATCACCGAATTTTGTAAATGAAATGTAAACCATATTTTCAGACAGAGATAGTAATATATTCTCTTGTTGTTATGTCTTCTCATTGAACTTGAATAACCCAAAACTATTCTATAAATAATCTCAACTTTTTTATTATAATAATAAATAAAATAAGAAGACGAAAGAAACCAAGAACCAACACATAACAAACTACAAACCAATCATTCTAATGTCCATAACTATCTATTGCATGCCAGTGGTGTTATAATTGCTACCTCTGCATTATATTTTCAAAGTCAGTTATGCAAGTTAAAATTTTCATATTTAAGAAAAACAAAAAAAAAAAAAGAAATAAAAATACTAATTTTGTAAAGCTTTTTCCTGCTTAAGTTTTCAGTTCGTGTCTTAAGTCTTTTATTAGATTTTCGATTTTATATCACAATTTACTAAAGAGAATTTTTGTTCTAACAAATTTCTTTGAAATTTATAAAAATACAAAATGAATACGAAAAAAAATCGAAGAAAACTGGTTTCAAATTCCACTTAAAATTTAAGAAGAAAGCGTTGGAAGCCTTTTTCCAGATTTTAATATGGCGCGTAAATTAACCTTTACTAGTAAACTCACCTAAGCATGCTTACATTGATTAATAAGTTAACTTAATAATCTTCCAAATAATAACATTCAGCATTTTATTAGAATTTAATAAAACATATTTACATCTTGTAAAGTATAATAATATATATGGAAAAGAGAAAAAAATAAATAAATAAATAAATAAATAAATAAAATATGTATTCAAAAATCGAGAATAAAGCAGCTGTGCCTTATTTCAATTAAATAATATAATAAACAAGTCTGAAGTCATGCGTCTGTTAACCAGACAATTACTTTTTTGTTATTGCTTGTATATATGGCTTTTTTTCTGATTTTGATTTCAAACAATCGAAAAATCCTAACAAGAGTTTAATACAAAAAACCAATAAATTCTAAGAAGAAAAAAAAAAAACTATTGAAACTGACCTGAAACAGTATGAAATGTAAACGAAATGAAAAAAAAAATCAACGTAAAAAGCTACTTAATAATCAGACTTTAAGAAGGACAGAGACAAAACATGGCACATACACACACACACATCTATGAATAGTTTTACCTTTAAAAACCTTCTACTGGTTGTGGATAAAACGCAAGATACATAAATAAAATTAACAGACAAAATAAAAGAAAAGTAAAGTAAAGAAAAGAGAACAAAGAAAAAAAAAAAAATCAAAAAGTACATTAATGTTAAGGAAAGATAAAAAAAAAAGACATATCAACATCAACAGCAATCAACTAAAAGCTGCTGCTATATAAGCAAGCATTTCGTCGAACCTTTGAAAACAACGAACTCTTTGCAGAGTTAAGCTACAAAATGTTGCTGTCGCTTTAAAAGCAACATCTAAAGCATACAACTGTTGTTTATCATCAAAACCAGTTTACTTTTCTGTTTCTCTTAAATAAAAAAAAATAAATAAATAAAAAGAAAAAAACTTAGGCCACCAAAGTTAAAAGCACAACACAGCACACGTACACATGTGCAAATAAAGAGACAAACGTAATAATGAAGTTTCATTTATTTATTTTGCTTTTTTTTTTTCTTTCAAAGTTTCTCTAGAAAATCTTTACTATAGTTGTGCACATAGCATTCAAAAGAAAAAATGGCCGTTTCAAACGAGTTTGAGCCTTTTTTTTTTTGATCTTCACCACTTAGTTGAATTTACATTCAAAAGAAGTTATACTAAGTTAAGGTAATGTTTGTAACGTTTGAATTCTATACGAATACACTGATACGGGCTTAGCTATCTTTGTTTTTCTGTTTTGTTAAAATCACGATTACGACCTAAAATCTTGCGAACTTGTTTGCAACAATAAAGCAGTTATATATCGACTTAGAGTACCACGTTAATGAAAAATATATTGATATTGATTTTGTATACATCATAATGGGCGTGAAAAAAATATTTCCTTAAATATCTTATATATATATATATAAAAGTAAAGTTAATAAATAATGTCTGAGAATGAATACGTTTCGCTTTTGTTCACTTTTAGGTTTTATGGCATTTAGATGCTTTCCGTCGTTCATTTCGTGCTTTAAATCAACATGTGTGCAGTGGTCCAGATTGTATATTTTGTGCTTTAAAGGTAAGTTTATCTTATATAGTTTATATAGTAGAGTATACTTGAGATCAGGCGATGAACATGTTTAAAATTTGAAATGAAAATCTGCGATCAAAATGCTATAGATTACGGTCTTTCTTCTTCTACTTTTTCTTCTTCTTTAAGAAGCCTAATATATATCGTGTTTAAAATTTACAAATTTATACTAGAAAAAACATTCTTTACACATAGATTTATTTAAACATTTTTTTTTTGTTTTATTTTGTTAATATAACCCCCACCACAGCAGCTCTTTGAAAACTTCGTTAGAAATGTTTTTTGTTTAAGTTCATATAACACAATATTTATAACATACCTTCAGGCTGGTAATTTAATTTAAAATTAAGCTTAAAGCCGAGAGAGAGTTTAAAACAGAGATCGCCAAACTTTTTTTGTCGAAAGAGTATAATTTACAAATAGTAAGAAATTTGAGAATTTTCTGAAATTTTATTTTTAATAAATTCCCTCCCTTCGCGTTAATTGCTATTAGCAGAAGCTACTCTGTAATGATGAATGCTGCCTTGATTGCCTGAGGTGAATAATTTTAAAGACATATCGATGGATGTCACTCCATGGAATAAATTTACAAGTCAAAATTGATCTGTATTCGAATAGATGAAATTGTAAATTATGTCAAAGAAGTGTTAAACTGTAATCTTTTGTTCTCTCCCTTAAAAAAGTGAACGTGAAAACTTCTTAGCTTTTATTTTATTTTCCAGTTATTTTAACTTTGATTAGAGAATTTTATAATAAGAACCTAAACCGAAACGCTACTATGACACAATTTTTAAGCTTAGTTCTTACTAACAAAGCACTTGTTACATGACTTCATCGACTAATGCATGTGAAAATAGCGGACAATTCTTCATTTTTACTAATATTACTTCCATGATGTTCAAACAAAAATGTATTTTACAGTAGATTTTCTACTTGATACCTTAAAGAGCCTTTTAAGTTAACTTGAAAGTATTTTACGTTTATAAATTCTGTTTGGCCAAGAATCTGGAAATTTATTCATTTAAGTAAATGGATCGGTAACCTATCACTTTTTCATATTGTCAGTCCCTGTTTTAAAGTCCCTAAAAATAGATGATAGTTTTGATTAAAACTTTTTTTTTAAAAGCACTTAATTGTGAAGTTCTTGAGTTGTTGCATACTTTAAAGCTCTGTTTGAAATACTTTTGAAATCAAAGCTTGAATTTCATTATTAATTTTTGTTGGAAACATGTTCATTGTCTATTAAATATATATTTTGTAAAAAATTTTTGACTTAAAGAAAAAAAAATTGTGATTTGTCAATATGTACGTGTGTTTTTAAATTTATTTTAAAAAAATTTAAATTTTATGGAAAGCGTAGTGCCAGCGTTAATAATAATAATAATAATACTAAGGTAAGTAAACACTTTTCTTTTATTTACATTTACACTAAGTTCTCATAAAATCTAAATAAAATCTACATAAATGTAATCGTGTTCATAGGTCTGTCTGTTAATTTCTGTTGAGATACTTACTGGCATTAATGTCATTAGTTTTTGTTGTGCCCAAATCTATTGTGAGTTTTGTTTCTTGTATGACGTTTTAATACGATAATAATAACTAATCAACTAAAACAGATTCGAACCTATATTTTATTTTTTACACATATTAAATGAAAAAATAAAAAAAATTAACGAATTATTACAATAATGCAACGCTTAAGAGTTATTTATTTGAGATTTCCTCTAATTACGAACAAATTTGTAGAACAAAATAAGTTATTTTTTTAAATCAACCTGACGGCAAATGAAATTAAAATTTTTAAAATTTATTGCTCTCGTTAAAGTTTAACTAATTGTATAACATATTGGATTTGTAATGTGTACTCTACTGTTAAAATTGAACAATTACTTTGCGGTAAACGCGATACCAAAGGATCATGTTTTTCATTTTAATTTCCATTTTAATCTTTTTTGTTTTTTCTCACCTAATATATTATACTCGAAGAGAAAACATTGTTTTTCTAAAAAGAATTCTGAATTAAGAAAGAAAGAACATGTGTTAGAAATTTGATAAGAATTTTCTTAAAATTTTGATTAAAAAAAAATACAAGTTCGTTGCTTAAGTCTTTTGTGTATTCGCACCCTTATTTAACAAGCGAATCGTATACGTGTTTCTGTACGTATATATGCTTGTAAAATTGGGCTGTATCGGTAGGGATTCATTTTGTAGACATATTGACGACATGCATTTATCTAATTAAATCAGCAGCTAAGGGTTGCTTGACACACATACGTATATATATATATATACAGACATATTATTAGATAAGCGAAGCAACCTACAAATTCTTATGTGAAGGTAATAAAAGAAAATGTCCTGCACATGTTTCAATATTTAAAAGACGTGAGTTTTTCACAAATTTTTATCTTTGTTTAGCTGTAAATGAGATTCGCCGTACAAAGCATTAGAGCTCCAGGAATTTTCCAATCACTTAAGTCGTAATCTAATGGATTGACTGTTGAAAAGAGTTAATATTGTTTACCTTATTAGGCTGAATACCATTTAAACTACCTGTTATCATAACTATTTTTAAAATATTTATTATATTTTTATTTTTAATTTATTTTATTTTTCATTTTATCTTTGATTTGAAATTGAAAATCATCAAAATTTCATCGTAATTTGTGTTTTCATTTCTCTTTGTCATTTTCCTTTTTTTGTGAAAAGTCACGTTTTTCATCTTGATGTCGGTATGATTATTGCTTTTTACCGAATGCTTTGTTTATTCCCTTGAGATGTAACACGTAAGACTTTGTAGGAGAAATCTTCTTTATAATACGTACAGCGCAACAAATCCAATATAGTATAGTAATGATTTAGATTAAAAAATGTAACCTTTAGAAAAAAAAAATTTAAAAAAAAAAAAAATCTGGTTTTACCAAAGATCAAAGCTACAGTGCAAAACAACAAAATGTGGTTTAAAGGTAAGACAGTTACATACATTATTTATTATTAATTGAAAATAAAAAATAAAAATAAAAAAGAAACTTTTTAATGTTAAAAAAAGCAGAAAGAAAAATTAGATATATTTTTGGAAAATTTTACACAGCAAACAGAGCCATAATTGCATCAATGAAGCAATAACCACAATTATTAATTTCCCTTTTTCAGGAACACATTGCATTTGTGCAGCTAAAGCAATTTTAAATTATTTGATTTATAATAGCTAATCTAAAAAGTATTAACCCTCATAAAATTCATATATTACTTGCAATCATTCTATATTCATTCAATTTATAGAGAAAAAGAAAAATGTTTTATTTCTTATTATTATATACGGGAAGTTGCCGGAGAAGCTTACTACTCTTTCTCAGGAGACCATTTTATTATCAAAAATATTAGCAGCTCGTATTTGCGAGAGAGAGAGAGAGAGAGAGAGAGAGAGAGCGACAGCAAATTCATTAAGGGAAAAGTATTTGATCGATTTATTTATTTTAATTGTATTCTTAGCTTATTGCAAAATTTCAACAAACGTATTCTACAATATATGGGGAAATGAAGTGAAACTTTCTATTGTTCGAAAACCGATTCATTAATCTTGATGAATTATCAAAAATTAGTTTACCTTCAGAACCTAGTATTCGCATTAATTAAACAAAGATTATTTTTAGAGCAAAGTGGCATTAAAAGATTTTAGAAAATCAAGGAGAAATATTGGGCTGGAAACAACTCATCACTTTTAACTTCAACATTGCTAAGGAATTCTAATATCCACTGCAATACTCCTGACGCGTATTAGTTTTGTCCTTTCCTTTACAAAGTGAAGTACTACCTATCAGATATCCTTTAAAACTCAATATTCCACTGTCGTTCACTCTCATATCCATCTCCGATCTATTTCAGTTATTTGTGTCTATATAACTCTCGAAAACAATTTAAACTCTCAAACTTGATAGAGATAAACTTATCGATTTACTTTACAGATAGAAAACAAAATGAAAAATTTTAAATTCTTTTTCCTATAATTTACTACTTACGATTGATATCGATTCAAAATACAGCACAAATATAATAAAACTTCTATTGTCTTGTCTCTCATTGGCAATAAGCTTTGGGGCTTTTGATATTAAGAAATTTCTAAGTTTTAAAAGATCTGACTATTTAATTGAAAAAATAAAAAAAATAAAAAATTCATTAAAGTATTACCGATCGTTAATCATTACTTTTAACCATCTTACTGGTAGGGTATGAATTCCATATCAAGCAGAATAAATCATCTTTTGCTTCTAAAGCGTTTTTAATTATTTAAGAATTTTTTGAAAGTTTTGTATTCGTGCTTGCACACTTAATAGTATATAAATTAATCTTTGCAAATAAACAAAGACATTAGATACCGCATCAAATTTCGATATTAGCAAAAATTTTTGATGAATAATTTTTGCTTCAACGCTATCTGCAATTCATAAAAATTAATTTCTTAACAATTTACTTAGCACAGATGCAAAACAGCTCGTTTTTAATACGGAAAAGTGTGCGAATCATTGACTTTAAGTTCTTCGGTTCTCAAAATGCATATCACAATATTAGCTATGAAGCTTTTGAAATGAACAATGGCAACCATTACTTTCAGAATTATGAAGATATCTTTAGAAAATATTTTATGAGAAAATAACACTCAATATTTATAAGTATCTTTTATTTTAGTTATATCAAACCACCACTACATTTAGAATCAAAGTATAAGAAAAAGATAAAAGTTAGCATTGACGTTAATTTAGCAATATATCCTTATATATGTTTTTATTCTTTTATTTTTTAAATGTTCAAGCGCTAACGATAATTGCGATACAAAAAATTAAAACTTGTTGCATGTACCTTCATAGCATAAAATTAACTAAGGGCTACATGCTGCGATGAACACCCTTATAACAGTTTAAAACATTTTTGTATAATTTTAAGTTTTTCTTAACATTCTAACATAATATACTGGTGATAAACTTGCACAAGTTAACCCTAAACGTGAAAGTATGAAGCTATCTTGAAACAAGAAGAAAATTAATAAATTATAATTTATAATAGATTTTTATTTGAACATAATACTAGAGCATAACATAAAACAAAAATGTATTATACATGGAGGTGGTTCCCGATAGTAGCAGTGACGACTTTAGCGCCGCTTTTCTTGTTTATCATTCATCTTACATAGGGTTCAACCTCCCAAGAAACTAATATAGTTTTTTTTTTACATGCTTTATGTTAAAAACTAGTTTTTTTTTTAATCTTAACTTTATGTTGTTCCATTTCAATTTGTTTGACTTAAAAAAAAAAAAGACAGTTAACAAATTTTCCAGTAATCAAGAAGTAAAAAAAAAAATATCACGTATTTAATTACTCCAATACAAAGGAAAGCAAAGTTTTTCATTAATCCTAGAAGTCAGACAAAGAATAATAATAATTGATATGCTAATATATATATATATATATATATATATATGTAAACATATATGCATATGTATACATATATGTATTATATATGTATTATATATGTATATACATATGTGCATATTGTAAGTCGTATATAAACAGGTCAATCCATCAAAAGCTGTGCACATATTCCTGCATGCAACTATAATACATTTACAATTATATATCTCTCTATGTATGCATTGTGTATATGTATATATATATATGTATATATATATTATAAGAAAACATCTTTTATTATAAGACTTTCAACAAGTTTCACAAGCAACAACATGTACCCAAAGTAGCCCGTATAATGTGAAGCCAGTCAGCAACAAATGGCTGCAACTTTATTATAATTATTGGTTGCTTGCTCTCAGCACTGTTAACTTTATTTTAAAAGCGAGACTGTACTTTTTGTGTCTTTGCTTAAAAAAAGAAATGAATTATTTGCGGTTGTGAACCAAGATTTCATTTTAATGTTGATTTTATATTTTCAAAAAGAACTTTTTCATACAAACTATTCTCTCTCTCTGCCTCTCTCATCTATTTTGCAATTTTGCACTCACGCCTGGTTATGTTATATGTTATTTTGCGAGGATATATATAAACTCAAACATTCAGTTCGTGTATGAGCTGGTTTTCTTGTTTCTTAGTTTCTCTGATAAACAAATGGAGTGACTTCTACCTTGATTGTAAGCAACAAATAGAACAAAAAGTAAATGAAGTAAAAACCAGAAATTGTGAAGAATAACAAAAAGTATACAAAACTTGGTTAAGAAAATCTTAAGATAAAATTACTATGGATGTCTTGTTGCATACATTCTTACATACGCTTATTTACTACTAACACATCCTTACATTCGAAGCAAGCAAAAAGAGGTTGGGAGAGAGAAAGAGAGAAAGAGAGAGAGAGAGAGAGATAGAGGGAATCCAATGATTGTTGACGTGACTTGTGTGAATTTTCCGGTAACAAAAACCAGTATGAAAATGTTTTATTGTCTAAAAATGAAAAAAAAAGAAGAGAAAGAAGAAAAACAAGAAGGAAAAACATCACATACACAACAACACAAACACAAACAACGATCAATTTCCATGACCATAATTTTAGCACTTTTTATATATGTCAGTCAGAGCGTAATGCTACTTGCGCCACTCTTGGACGTGCCGTTTGCCATGATACGATAACTAAGCCGAGCTAACATCTTTTTTTCTTTTTTTTTTTACTTCCTTAACACCCTTAACATGTATCTGGAAACTGAACGAAATGGGAAAACAAAAACAACATTTGATTAACATAAAATGATCATAAGTTCATGTGATAAAATACATAGGTGTGTTGTTACCTTTTACTGATTATTGTTGTTATTCTTAGTTTTATTCTATTCTTAGTGCTTGCAATGAACTTTCGTTATTGTCTTTTATTTGTTGTCAGTTAGTTTCTCATACTTAGTACAGCATAAATTAGAATATGTTATTAATAACAACAAACAACAAACAACAAACGTATGTGCATGTATGTATGAACCATATAAATATATGAATGTAGGTATGCGTACTTATTGTTAAATTTAAACTTGTTTGCTCTGTTTTTCTTTCTTTTTTCTTTTTTTTTTTTCTTTTTGCTCAACTCTTCTTTTATATATATATTTTGAAAAATTATTTCCAATCTTTTGCACTTTTGTAGGATTTATTCAAAAGGTTTCATGACGTTTTTCAAAAAAAAAACGAATTAATGTTCTTTGCTGGGAAACTCCCACGCGCTCTAGTGATTTGTAAAAGTGCAATGGCAGTCACAGTAACCGTAGCAAAGTAATGGTAGTAGTTAATAATAACAGTAGGTTTTTCTCTCACACACATGCACTTGTAACATCTGACAGATTTTAATTGTTATTAACTCTGGAGCACAGCAAATTGCATTACATGTATGGACGACTACATGTACACGAAACCATATTAAACGAACTCGAGCTTACGACTATAAACTTTTAACTTTTAAATAAATTACAGAAAAAAAAAGAAAAAAAAACGAATATTACTTATGGCAAATTGTATTGAGCTTTCAAGAGGTCAACATTTTGTGCATTTCTTTAATCCTTTTAAAATGTTTAAGATTAAATAACAATATTTTTAACTGGATACAATGAAATAATGATTGGAATCTTATCGCTTATCTTGATTAGAAACTTAAAATTTTTTGCTATAAAATCTTAAGTTTATTTAAAACAAAGACAGGAAGGATAGGAGCGATGAATCCAAGAATGCAAGAAAAGTTACGAACGAACGTTTTATTTCTCGTTTTAAAAGTCTTTCCGATATATTTGTATCAAGTTTCAGATCAGCACTATAAACAATAGGTTTTTGTTTATTGCAAGCATGACTGGGGAGCGGATCAAAACCATTTTCTCACTTGATCTCTGGCCATCTACCAAGAATATGTATGTATATATATATACGTGGGCATAAGGTAGGCGCGTGTTAATTCACTTAAACTGTTATGCTGATTTATTATGCAGTCTCTGAAGTGTATTTCTCGATGTTTTAATATGTAGCTCTACTCTAAGCTCATTTTTCGATGAACCAACGTTTCTATTAATGCAAACCGAATGATTAACTTTAGCTTAAATGAGATTACCTGCTTGCTAAACCAATTTTATTAAGCCTTCATAAGATCGTCTCATTTAAATATGAGATATATATCTGTTCAAAGTGTCCAAATATTTTCTTCTAAACTCAAGACTATGACGTTGCAGACGTTTACAAAATTTGAATTTTTTTGTGCTCACACCTTTAATAGTAACCGAAATACGATATTGAGTATAGGGAACATTCATAAAGTAGTTACAAGTAAGAAAATTATTTTTGAATTAAATTAAATTGATTTTAAAAAAAGTTCGAAAACAATTAAATTTCGATATTCCATAATATTAGGTTGTCGTGAAATACGCTGGAATAATTTATTGTGTAGTCTATGAGTACTGAGCAAAAGACCCAGAAATCAGAAATGTTTTCATCTCACATTATACGTGTAGACGTGTCCTTTGACTGATTTGGCTCTTTTTTAATATCAACGTACGTGCAAAAACTTTTAATGTTTTTGCCAAATTTGATCCAGATATCAAGATTTCCAGGACCTGGAAATGATTATACAGGCGAACGTGCGGACGAACGGTCAGACGGACGGACGAACAGATGGACGGACAGATGGACGGACGAACAGATGGATGAACGGAGGGATGGACAGGCGCACAGACGAACCCACTTAAATCAATTCTAATCTTGATTCTAATCAAGTATACATATGCTTTGTAAGGTTTCTGGAGCTTGCTTCTAGGTATAGCAAAGAAAATGAAAATCCTCATAATTCGATGGTAGTTATGCATATAAATAAATTAAAAAGTGCTTCATATTTTTGCAAACTTACATATTTACATCAATTATTTTGGAGGCATGCATAATGCTACAAAAAAAAAAAGGTTTTTAAACCAGCAAAAGAGAATTACAACCGCCACTGCTTTCAATTAAAGGCACCAGGCAATGTGTTTACGTTTTCACGTAGGACACGTTTCTCTAAACATTTTCTAGATGAGTCACAACACTCTCTTGAAATTGATTGGATATTTTATTAAGTTTCTTTTCTCAATTACTAACAATTTAGAAGATTTTAGTGTCAGACAAACGAATTTTTATTGCAAAATGTATAAAAAATCTTCAATGGATACCTGATGGATCTGAATATTAAAATAGAAATGACAAATTTACTACTATAAACGCTGAAGTTATTGTCGAAAGAAGCTCGTCGCGTTTTTGACTTATAATTACAAATGAACTCTAAGCTATAATTAGAGACATTTTTAATTGTATGTAAAAATTAAATAAATTGTACGAATAAATGTAGGAAATAAAATTTGAAATAATAATTAAAATGATTCTTAAATATGCTCCCTCTATACTCAATAGTATTGTATTGTATTTTTTCACTTATTTTCTCACAAATGTTTCTTTTTCTTTTTTTTACAAATATTCCTATTTTATTTATTTTCGAAATTGTATCTCATTTCATTTGTTTTACTACTTATATTACGTCTCGTACTGAAGTAAGTTTTCTATCACACGAAAATGACAAATTCCTTCAATTAGGTACAGTTAGGTGCAAAACAATTGCACACAAAGTGTAGCAATCTGTAAAATGAATTAATTAAATAAACCAAATGAAATTAATGTAAAAGTTACTCTCCGCCAAATGCAAATATATCTGTGAAAATGGTGTTGCTGTTCTTAAAGTAGAATATAGATTGATTCCCTCCACAGAACAATGGGAACATTTTAGTCCCTTAAACGAAATTCTATATAGGCTCGTTTAGTGTGCAATTTTTACCATTTCCATTTTGCCGATTCTGTCTGTTTGTTCATCGATGATTGAAATTCTCAAGTTAGCTGACATTAAGAAGTTGAGAGGAAGTTGAAATTTAATTCCTATATCCTCGACCAGTGCTTTAGTTTAGGTTTGAAAAAAAAAAAACAGACTTAATGCACCTACAATGGCTATATAAGCCGTCTAAAGAAGTCTAAACTAAAAATAGTTTTGATTGACTAAATACATAATATGTCACCGAATTAAAAAAATACTTCGAATTGGGTCTACTTGTTAGATTTCAAATCTTACCTCAATTCAGTAATGATAGCAGAAAATACAAAAATTTTATATTTTTCCGAGTTTGTTTTGTTCCTTAATGTTTAAATCTCTAAGCATATCATATCATATGCACCTGGTAGACGTGTGTGTTTGCTTTACATTTCTTATAGAAATACGTTTGTTTAAATAAACAAATTTAGTAATGCACTCAAAACCAGCTTTTTTTAATATCACTAAATATTTATTTGTTTCTTAAACGTAAGCTTCTCAATATTTATTTTAATTGCAAAAATTCATTTAAAAAAAATAATAAAATAATTAATTTCGTTTTATATATACAATGGAAAGCAACAATTCAAGAATTGATTTAAACCTTATGTATATCATTTAAGGTGTCGTTGCTTATCTGTTTATTTTTAGGAAAATCAAAAAGAAAAAATTTAAATATTTTAAATTATTTTTATAAAATGCATACCAAAAAAAAAAAAAACTACTCTTGTTAAAGTAAATACAATAGTATCAGTGTATTATCTTGACTTAAATTGAAAATAATTTCTGATCATTATTTTATCTTAAGCCTCAAAATAAATACTTTACCTAACTGATCATGTGTTGAAATTTTGCGAAATAAAGCATTCAATCCCAAATTCATTCAATCGAATTAAGAAAAAATGAATGAAAAATTAAAAATATAAAAACAAAAGATTAGTAATGTTCGACTTAAAGTAATATGTACGATGCAGGGTATTTTAGTGCATCTATACGTAAAGTAGGTATTCTGAATAAATATGTTAATATAAATTCCGAATATTTCTTCAGAAAAGAAAATTTTAAGGGAATTTATTTACAAACGGTACAACGAAAGGTTAATCCCCATCCGAATCATTTACAAAGAAGAATCAAAACAAAATTCAAAATAAAATTGAAAAAATAAAGAAAACAAGAAATGATATAAAAGTTAAAAAAATTAAATTTAAAAAAAATATAAAAATTTAAAAAAACAAAAAAAAAAGTTTAAATTTAAAAAAACGCAAAAATTTAAATCGATATTTCATATTTACATACTCGGCTTGAATTATTTGCGGTTTTTGGACAATAGTGTAGACGAACATATTTCGTAAATTAACGAATTTAGTACAGAAATATTCATGATCAAAAAAAAAAGGAAGATTAGGATCAGACTTTTAAAAGAACGAAGGCAAACTTGACTAATCACAATATACGAGGAATACATGTTTTATGAGATCTCCGATGCTTCTCTTTATGCATTAAGAAATCCTAGTATAGTCCCAAAAAAAAAAAAAAAAACAAATGGAAACGTTATCAATGGTCGCTAAGCCAGAGGACAGAGAAGAGAAGGTAATAACATCTTCATTGTAATACGTTGTTGAGCCGGTAAAAGTGCGTAGTCGGATGATATTTTATGCATGAAATTTCATTCATTTTTTTTTTTTTTTTGACTTCAAAAAGAAAAACGTAAATATGGAAATGACTCAGACAACAGCTATGCAGTTAACGATCTGTAATCATGCAAACATACACTTGCATGCATATAAACATCCAAAGAAATGAAAGAGAAAATTTTTAGCCAAATAAACTAGAGGATGCGTTTGTTTTGTTTTTTTTTTTTTTAAATGTTTATAAGAAATATATTTGTCAGCATATTTTCCTTGAAATTGGTCCGCTGATATTTAGTTATCAGTACACTTGAAGTAAAGTCTTAAAGTAGAGCTTCTCTTTAAAGAAGTTACTAGAGCCGAAGAAGAACCACGTGATAGATAGACCTGAGTTGAAACGAAAAGTTTAACATAAACTGTTATTTGTTAATAATTCATTGCTTAACCGAGTCATAAAACCAATAC
>KK351118.1:0-14506 GCA_000671755.1 Glossina brevipalpis
ATTCATCTTCAAATTTCGATTCATATATATATTGATATTGATATTCATATTTATATTCGCGTTCATATTCATATTCATATTCATAGTCATATTCATAGTCATATTCATATTTATGTTTCTATTCCTTCATATTCATCTTCATATTTCGATTCATATATATATTGATATTGATATTCATATTTATATTCGCGTTCATATTCATATTCATATTCATAGTCATATTCATAGTCATATTCATATTTATGTTTCTATTCCTTCATATTGAACTTCACATTTATAGTTATATTATTCTTCGTCTCCATCTTCATCGTTATATACATCTTCATATTCGTCTTTATCTTCGTGTTTGTCTCCATCTTCATCTTTATCATATTCACTTTCCTATTTAAACTCATCTATATGTATTGCATCAAAATGTAATTCTAGTTTAGGTAATACTTAACCTATTTAAGCAAATCTTCTTTATGTGAATATAATTCCAAATGCGCTTTTGCTTTAATTACACTTTACTACTGGTATATCAAAGTACACTTTTTTTTTTGTTTGTCTACTTTAAAAAGTCATAGAAGACTAAGAAAAACAAACAAAAAAAAAAAGGATAGAAGAAAAAAGAAAGAAATAAAATAAAAAACACCTTAAGCCAATTTACTCATCTTTGCAAAATGTTACGAAATAACCGGGTAATGGCAAAATGGAATTGAAAAGGCAGCCACACCATAAAAACAAGATAGAAATTGTATATAGATAGATGAGATGGTTAAGAGCACGTTCAAATGGCCTGTTTTAGTGTGAAGAAAATGCAAACATAAAACTTGAAATAGTGTTTAGGTGGAGCTTCTCTCATAAAATTCACTTTCACATAATTATGTTTATAAACTACTATAACTTTTATAGTTTACTTCAATCAAATTCATATCAACGTATGTATGTATATAAATGGGTTCGTATATACTAAACTATGAAAGAATGTTAATGTATATGAAAAAATTGCATTAACTTTGCATTTATTTATATTTATAGCAGCACTTAACGGCAAAGATGGTGTTGGTTGTCAGTCTATGTTACGGTTTTCAACACTTTTGTGGTGTTTGAGTGTTAAAACGATTCTTAAATTAATTGCTAATTTACTTGAAATTTATTACATATAAAGATGAGTAAGAATATTAACCTTCAAGAATTTTCACTATTTTTATTATCCTTAAGAAAATATATATGAAATGCAAGGTATGATAAGTTAATTCTGCGTATGTCGATATGGTTAAACGAGGCTATTTTTGTAACGAAAGCTTACCCCAATAAAAAATTTTGAGTTTTCTTTACCTTATTGTTCTTTGCGATTTCGAGAATTCCATAGAAAGAAACAGACTGATAGATGGACGAGAGGCACAACGAAAGGATCATATTAGATCAACTACGATATTTTGTATTTTGTATATATTTTAGATATTAAAAGTAAAATGAAAGATGTTATTGTGCTATAGCTCTGTTTTGGGTGTTAGACGTCAGAATTTGTAAGGCTAAAGAATCTTTTACTAATGTCTTAAAAATCTTTTAAAAAAAATTTTTAACTCATATGATGCCAACTAGGAATGAGACGTAAGAATTTCGTATCGTATTTTACCAGGGTAAGCGATGGAATGTTCATTCGATTTCAAGTTTAATATCAATAAAAACTATTTTTTTTTTATCAGCGAAGCTGATCTATACATATTTGCTATGCATATTCCACTAGCAACAATTTCAAGCTTAAAGTAAATGAAATGATTTTTTTAAAAACTTATTTATATGTTTTTTTATTTACATATTTAATACTATATTTTGGTGTAAACGTAGGAGTAGAATAGCAACGCTCTTCTGTTTATAACATTCGGCTGAAAGCGTTATTTTTGATTTTGATTATGATATGACTTAGTTACATTCATTTTTATGTCTTTGTAATCGTCTGTTCGTCTGTCCGATGTGTTGTCAACCTTCATTTACAAAATTAAAAGGATTATTTGTTAAAAAATGATTTGAAGAGATAATATGATACTTCTAACTAAAATAAAGTAAAGATTTTCCATATTGTAACACTTTATTGCTTTAGACGCAAAAGCACATTTGAGGTCGACTACTTTCATTTTTTAGGAAACCCTTCAAACTCTTATAAACTCTTTAAAGCCAAAGCTTTTGCTTCATGGATTTATTTATTTTTATTCGTTAAGATGAAATCTTGTTAATCGCCAGCTGCGCAATGCGTCAAGTTGCCAAATAAATCATCGAAAATCATTATTTGCTTGAATTACTCTCCGAAAATTTTGATTTTTAGGTTTTAGGTACAATCGTTTTATGACTTTCGTAACAATACATTCTGCAACCAACCGCGACTTGCAGCACATGTCTGCCTGATGTCTGTCATTGAGACCACTAAAATATGACAAAATACAAAAACTCGTAAATAGTCATTAGACACGATTCCTGTTCAATGTGCTCAGTATGAATCTGAGAATGTCCCCAAAGCAAAGAATTCTGGTTTATTTCCTCAATTTATTGTAATATTAAGAGGTCGTAGAGGCTTTGCTTGTTAAGCTTGCTAAGTTCTGAGTGGCCATTACTCATAATGAAAGTTTTAGCAATATTAAAACAAATGAATTTCGTGAACAAAGTTGTAACGGTTTTTTTCTTAGAAATTCGCAAGTAACTTGGGCCTTTGTCTGTTCTTCAAATTTCTTTATTTGTTTTGTTCAGAAAAACAGCGCCCAATTGCCCGGTTCGCGGGAGGCCATTCCTGGTTTTAATCATGGTCTCGATCACGTTTTTCGCGATTGAGAACTTCATGTTGCAGCAACTGGCACTGTGGGTCTATTGCATTAATTCCTGAATCCGCCGCCGGTCGGAGATTTGCAGAAGAGCAAAGCAAAGTGAATTAATAATTGTTCAGTTTTATTAGGTAGATAAGATCTTTCGAAATTTTTATTTGGTTTGTGAAGGGATAGCTGTTGCAACTGTGTAATCAGTTACAATTTTCATAAGCGTATCTAAAATCGGCAAGTGCGGACAAGGGTTCAGGTGCCAGCCTGGCATAGCAAGAAAATAGCTAAACTAGTCTGCTTCAAAATATTCCACTTATACCTACGACATAGACTGCCCAAACTATCCAGTCCCGCTGATTTATAAGTAAACAATGCTTTAAAGCGTATGTCGCAGTCTTCCTCAGGTGACGTAGACCAGTAGCGGTTACGGACAGCGTCGTAATTTTACTTAGCTCTCGGTCTTAGCAACGGTCGTTGTCGTTTAAAACACTGATTTTATACAAAAAATTCAATCCCTTTCTAATGGCGAATGAAGGACGCAAATGAAGAAAACTTAGTCTAATCCATTGTATATGACACTACGTAAAGGTATCTTAAATTAAGGTGAAAAGTCCAAGATAATTATTCAAGAAAAACAAAAAAGGAACTAACATTTTGTTTGCTTAAATCGAAAGCGATGTCAGATGAAGAGAACAGTTTATGATACGAAAATTGAAAAATCATTGCGAGATATAATTATTAACAATAAAGGTGATATGCTAAATTTCGGATCAAAAAGTTTTATCGCAAATCATAATTATTGCAGTCAAAAACATTAGATATTAAAATATAAAATTATATGGTATTTTATTGTAACTGAAAAACGATAACCTTAACTATTCAAATATACAATATCAAAAAAAAAAAAGAAAAAAACCAAGTCATTCAAATTTTTAAAAATATAAAAATAACTCAATAACTTGTGTGTACTCAACATCCGGAAATCTAAAATCTTTAATTTTCATCGAGGTAAAAATTAATGGATTACTAAGTTCCCGGGGCTGCAATGAATATCTCGCTACGCAGGAAATCTGCTAGGGACTTATAGCTAATAATTTATAATAGATTCATCGATTAATATATAAAATCAACCGATATCAAAAAAGTTTGTATGCCACTAAATTATCACGTATCCATCAGTATATTATATCGATAAGAAATCACAGGCACGAAAACTTCTCTCCGACAATTATCGAGCAATGGACAATACTACACAGCATACCGAGGCTATGACACAGTAATCACTTCAGTATAATGAATATAAATAGTTTGAGTTTATGGCATAAAATGAAATCGGCGCAAGAGTGAACATTCGAAGAAGATTTTTATCTTATCCTAAGCAGTGCATGAGCTTTATTTTGTGTTAATCTCGTAGATGTTCTTGCATCATTATAACCAGTTCTTTGCTTTATGAAGCAAAACAGTACTTATCCTCAACAAGTACAAGTACTCATAAAGGCTATATTGGCTAATTTCAGGCGGCTTCTATCAATGTGAATTTAGTTAGACAATAGCGATGAGTGTTTTTAGATAATGTTCATATTTCTATGTTATCAAAGATTACAGCACAATTTCAATTAGAATATTTATGCCAAAATTCCGTCCAATACTACACTTCCAATGCCTTCTTGTTTGTCTTGTAATGTAACAGTTAATTTCACTAATTCTATAATACGTATATATAATCAAAAACTATTCTGTTGTCTTCTTCTTTCTCAAGTATTTTCAAACCATTCAACCTTTCCTGATGCCGCCGGTTTGCTTTTGTCTTTCTGAATAGACTCACTTTGCTTGTATGTGTCTTTCCAAGTATTTATTATCGTTCACTTTGTTATCTGTAGACTTATTTACAATCACAATTTATTCGTGAAAATTCTTTTAGTGGAAATTTTATTCCTTTAATAATTAATTAACGATTTTTTTTTAAAAATAAATTATTTCAAGTATATCCTCAGTACAAAAATGTATTAAATTAATAGGGGTTTTCTCAGCACAAACATCTCAATAGGAGAAAACTTCAATTCCATCTCCACTAAACCGGAAGTGTGCCGATGCTGTCATATCTTTTTTCTTTTCTAATCTCAATTGTTGCCAATTTTTTTTCTGTTTGCCGGCAACTCAGCAAGCGTTGCTATAGGATAATGGCAGTCGTATGAAACGGTGGTACTATTGACAACCACGAGATGGCAGATATCATGAGCCGTCATCGAAAGTGAACTGAAAAGCCGACAGATATTCTTTCAGTTTTTTGCCTCTAAATGATCAGCCAATTTAAACTGAATGAAAAAAAAAGAAACAAAAAATTACTATTAATATTTTTTCAAAGTTTTCAGTAAAATTAAAAATTTCTAAAAAAAAAAATACAAATATGTTAATCCCTATTTTATCCGACTTTTTTTTTAACGGCTTTTTCCTATCTTTTCCCTCTCGGAATGGAATAACTTTTTTTTTCAGGCTGATCCTGAAACACATGACAGACGGAAAGCTATTGACCGTATAAGGTGCACCGAAGGAGCTCGGATTATTCCATTCGTGGAGGCAGGAGTTTCAGGACTTTCTAGTTACAAACGTAATTAATATCGCTGATCTGACATGTAGTTTTATTCGCCGAACAGAAAGGTCGAGGAAATTTTTCATTTTTTTAAACCATAATTATGTGAAGTGTAAAGTTATTTGAGGTTATGCCCATGAAAGAAATGATAGAAAAATGAAGATTAAGATTATCTTTCTCGGGAAGTACAAAGAACAGTTATTCACTAGAAAGGCCACCTTGGATTAAAACAAAGTTTTCATGAAAACCGATTTAAATTAATTGATGCTGCAAAAGGAAATCTAAATAAGAAGCTGGAGATAATAATTTCCGAAAAGAATTTATTGATATTTATCCGTTACATGTCGTATAGGCTTCCGTAAGACTTGCGCCTTTTGATTTAGCTTACGTAACCACATTGCGAAACACAGTTTGAAACAATTAATCTTTTAGTAAAATGTTTGAGAAAGCGATTCAAGAAATTTATTGTGGTATTTGAATCGATAATTGAATTAAACGTGACCTAATTGTGTAGTTTCAAACGCCACCCTATTTTGAAATTGAGGTTATGTTAGTCTTGTTTTTTTGTTTTATAGATAAAAATTCGCACATCAGAATGCGTAAGTCCATATATAGTTAACGCAAATTGATTGATTTCGAAAATATTTATTTGTTTCTTCTTTTTTTTTTGTTTTTTTCATTTCAACTTTTTCCTCTATACAGATTATTGAACAAAAATTTTAAAATTCATAAAGTAAAGCATAGAAATATTTCATAAAACATTAATTTTATTTATGGTATAAATTTTCTATTACATTTGTTGCTTAAACATCAAAAAACTTGTCAGATTGTCGTTGATGACATATCATCAATAAATTAGAAAAAAAAAAAAAAAGAAAAAAAACTAAATATGAACGGATATCCAAGTCAAGTCATTTAGCAATTCGGTCAAAAATATTTTGTGCAATTTTTTTTTCTTTTTTGTCATAAATTCCACGAACAGTTGTTGTCAATATGTATGGAATCAATTGAAGCAAATCATTTAACGATTTTTATTTATATAGAGCCCAGAATGAGCCAAAAAAAAGAAAAAAAAAACGGGAAAATATAGAAAGACGTACGTAATAGAGTGACGTACAACGATTCGCTTATTAGCGGGAATCATTTTAGTGATTTCGTTTTAACAAGTGCAGCCAGCATATAAAATAAATATTATTATAATTTAATGCCAAAGAAAAAAAAACGAATTTTTTATATTCGCAACTAAGCCTATTATATATTAATTGCAAGCATTCGCATTGAAACTACAACTGAATTTTAGTAAGCGGTCAACTAAAATATATTTTGTCGTTAAATGCATCTTCTTAGCGACATAAATATATCGCAAAATTCCTGATTTTTTCCCCCTCAATATTATATTAGAAATTCTGTTGTACAATGTTACTCTATGGGATGATGTACTACTTTTTATTATTAATTAGATTATTATTATTTTACTATTATTATTATGAATTAATTAGGTTATTATCATTTTATTAAATAAAAAAGAAAATAACGAAAGTCTTTCAACAAAAAGAGTTGATTGTCAGACAGAAGTCTATGACTATTACACCGATTTAATATCTCAGAATATGATAAAGAATAGATGTACCGTATGCGAAAGGGAATTATCGAATTGAAAAAGCAATTACATGCAACTATTTATTGTTTTTTTTCTTCTATTTATTAAATATAAAACATATGTTTAAAAATGATTTTTTATTAAATTTCATCAGGGTCGGCAGTTGTCTAGAACTATTTTTGAAGAAATCGTGTGATCTACATTAACATTACATTAAAAATATCGAAAGTTTTTATCGAAAATCTAATGAGCGCCTTTAATTTCCGTTAATGCGTGTGGAATTAAATTAATAAATAGAAAAGAAGCGTTTAGCCACAAGAAAAGTCGGTGGAAGCAATTAATCACGAAATATGCATTTCAGCTGTTTTCGACTAAAATCATAATATGTATAGAAAAATGTATTTTTTCCTTCAATTTTTTTCCAAAAATATGTGAAAATATAACACAAGTGTTCAGAAAATAGAGGGAATTTTTATTTTCAAAATAATCACACATTTCGAATAACAATCAAGAGATATTTGTTTTCGTGCTTGCTTTCATGTAGCTGTGATTAGCATTTGAAAAGAGTTTCAAATCATTCGCGATAAGTTGGGAAGTTTTTTCTAAATGTTAGATATTATTTATGAAAGTATTTGCATTCAATTGTATTTAAAAACGTAAATTTCTTGTGTAGACGCATTGAAAATTTTAAGAATATTATATTTTGGATAGCCTGAAACGTTCGAGAAGATTATTAATCTCAAGCATTGATGAAAATATCAAAAAAATTAAGCATCTTGTACTCCACTTTAATCCTATTGGAGAGTTTGTACAGATAACGTTAATATATTAAAAGTCCAAATTTATGGTATTTATGGTGCCTTTCATATTAACACAATACCTCTCGTCGCATACTGCGAAAATTAGTTGCGAACTTTTGAAAAAAAATCGATATAAAGTCGTTTCGCAAACATTTTATCATCATCTTGTAAGAATCTAATGAAATCTTCCCTGTTACCACAATTAAGAAGATGGTTTATGGAAGATGCTTTTTATGGTACGATTTCTAATTAATTAAAGCCAACTGCTAGACAAATTACTAGAAAATATGACATGAATGTCATAAAACTTTCGTGAGATGCCAATTTTCATTACGCTACACTTAAAAAAAAAAAAAAAGAAAAATGAAATAAAAATTCTCCTTATTTTTTGAACATATAATCAGATCTTTACAAATCAAAAAATTACACCCACCTTAACGCAAATCTTTGAGACAAATCAGTTCAAACCAACACGTTAAGATTGCAAGACACTTTCTTAATTGTAGGCGTGATAATTAATTGCCTCAGCCTCCTAGCAGACTTTGTGGGAAATATTTACGTAAACCTTTCGTTTTATTGATTGAAAGTTTCAATTTTCTACGTATTGTGTATGTTTGCGCGCAAGCATATCAGGTCTTTTTCTCCACAATAATCCTGCTTAATATTCTTAGGAAATTTCAAGTGAATGTCTGATATAATATATAAACTAAATGTTCTTTTGCGTCATAATTGTGCGGGTGATTGACAACCAGTGAGTGCTCGATCTGTAAAGACATAGCGCTTGCCGATCGACCATCCAGGTTGCGGTGACTTCTTTTCTCTATATTTCTCTCCATTTGTTTCTGACCATCACCGCGTTGCACATATGGAAGTCATCGTCTAATTGTCGTACTTTAAAAAAGAATTAAAAGGCTTAAGCGTTTGAAATGTTTAAGTCTTAGTGAGTTTTTAAAATTACCTAACCCTAGTAAGATTAATAAAATTGAAGGCGAAATAAGTGAACAGAATAAAAAATTGTACTAAATCTGATTTCACTTTGCTTTAACCTGATAATGATCCATCTGTTTTGAAAAATCTACGATCGTTTGAACATGAAAAACTTAAGACAATTTTAGTTTTATTATTTGTTGCGCTGAATTGATTCGTGCCAATAACAAATTTTTTCTTAATTTTTTGTTGTTGCGATTTTTAATGCGAATAGTTTAAGGTTATTTCCTGTGAAATCATTTAAATTGGTTTCAATAAATCAATAAAATTCTCATAAATTTAGAGCAACGGTTTGTACGTAAACGCCCATAAACTTGGTTTATGTTTGTCTTTCAATTTCGAACGTATGTATGTATGTATGTATGTATGCATGTATGTAAGTAAGTATATATATGATACGAAACAACAAATAATAGTAATAATAATAAGCAAACTAAACAATAATAACAAAAGCTTGGGCTCTTGTGAGCTGTTATGTCTGTCACTATGTACATATTTAACTTGTAAAAAAAAATTGTTTTAATTATTAAATGATTTTTTTTTTTTTTAAAAAGGAAAAAAAAAATTGTTTTGTTTTCGTATTATTTGCAATGACCTAAATTTTTGTCACCGACAAAACATGAACAATAAGCTGATGAAAATTTAAAAAAAAAAATCAAAAGTAACCGTTAAGAGAAATTTTTTACAAGGGAAACATAGTTTTGAAAGCTTAGAAACACGATTGTGATATTAACTCAGGCCTTTGACAATAACAGGCTTAGTGATGCTTGCATCTAACGATAATATCGCTTGTGATGCTTGCTTACTTGGTTTAATCACAAGTCAGTGATGCGAATCCGAATATTTTAATTTAGATTTAATTTCTTCTTTACGCAAAAATATAAAAGCAACAAGCATTTGAAACGACAACCAGTGTCAGTGAGTGATCAAAAGAAATGAAAATTTAAATGCTATGAACCATCAACTAAATGTAATTGTCAGACTATATCTGTGCGATAAGGACACGATAAATTATCCTTTCATATTATGGTCTGCATATCTTTAAGATAAATTGTTATTTCTAATCTGGAAAATATAAAATAACGATAGAAAGTCAAGAGAGACGGAATTAGACTTCAGCGATTTAGTAGAAGTGGTAACAATGGTTTAACACGCGCTTTTCCTATATATTTCTCATATATATTACTCATATATATTACATGGCATCTCTTAAGGAATAATATCATCTTGCGGATGCCAAAGAGAAAGAAAATGAAAAGATTTATTAATATATTTAGGTTCTTATGTATAAAACTACAAGTCTTAAAATACACATAAAACGTTTTTTCAGATATAAAGGCTTAAATTGCGTAAGAACGGTTATGATCTAATTATTTGTTAAACATAAAACCTTTTTCAAATCGGACATTATATGAAAAGTGGAACCGGTTGGTCATGGAAATGATCCTCTGGAATCAATTGTCAATAGTATTCGTTTTTGGGTCGAAACATCAGTCCAAATTCCGCGAAAATTTCTTCAAAATTGAACATAATAATAGCTGGATATATGGACAGACACAAGCTTGAATCCATTCGGAAAATAATTATGAATCGAAAATGATTCTGAATTGATCGCTGCAATCAAAAATACATCTATATTAAACTCTTCTGTATTTTACACATTTCCACGAGTGGTAGTAACTATCCTTACTGAAGGTGTTTTGTAAAAAAATATTCCTACAGATACACATTGTAAGTGAAACTTATGAATAACAAGTCAATCAAAAAATAATATGACGAATCTGCATAAAGAGTTAGCACTGTAATATTGAATTCTAATAATTTTATTTATACTTATAACTTCATAAACTAAATATGAATCGTTTCTGAAAACTTATTTTAGTTATAAATGCATTTAATTTTATATAGCGTTAAATTGTAATTTAAATTTACGCGCTTTATATACAAAAACAAAAATGATTTTTACTCTAAAACAAATGGCAAATATTTGTTTATTATTCTTTAGTTGCTTAGATACCCTACAGATGTTTGATAAAATATATTTTCAAAGCCATCTTTTTTATCTTAAGAACGTCTAGTGCAGTTTATAATGTAAAAACAAATAAAAACTAATAAATGACAAGGACTGCCATGAACTGCCTTACAATGCTTTTTGGTTCTAGAATCAAAGCATAACTAATGTAATCAAAACATCTCGAAAATTGTAATCTGTAAAGTTTAACAAATGGATACGCGGACAGATATCAAATAGACAGACAGACATACAGATAGAAAGATAGACTTAGAAAATGATTCTGGTGCAATAAGAAGTGAGGTTTTTCATATTTTTCCAGCGGCTGCAAACGTTCGAATGAACTTAATATAGCTTTAATACAAGTAGGGTATAAGGTATAATAAATTACAAATTTACCATAAATGTGTTTGCCCATACACCAACTGCTTATATGTGTTTGTATATCACAATTCCTAGAATGAACATAACAAACAATGAACGCAAATGACAATTTTGATGCAGTTCTTTGTCCCTGCAGCACAGATTTAGTAACTAAAATGAACAGCAAAAAACAAAACATGAATGTTTCCGAAAAACTACTGCATTGTAATTATTTGGAAACAAAAAAAAAAAAAAAAAAAAAATAACCGACTTGAACTGAACAGCCGCCACCTAAACTGGTCAACCAACTGATATTCTACTAACAACTGCTGTGACAACGACAACAGTCGCAATCAACCGCAAAATGCAAACATCGATTATGTTCAATGTACCTGAGAATGTTATGTTACAAAAGAGAGAGAGAGGGGGGGAGAGATGGAAACACAAAGAGAGATAAGGAGAGGGAGAGATAGAAACATAAAGAGAGAAGAAACACAGGGAGAGCGAGATAGGAAGAGGGAGAGAGAGAGAGAAAGAAAGAGAGAGAGAGAGAGAGAGAAAGAAAGAGAGAGAAAGAGAGAGAGAGAGACGGAGATTGAGAGATACACTTCTCCTCCAAACAATACAATTTATTTACAATAAATATTTTTGAAATACAAACAACAAAAAATTATTAATAACGGGAAAATTTTAACAGTAATTAATGAAATAAATCCTCTTAACCTCCACTAGCTCACGGCAGCATATTTATAAAGTGGAATTATTATAGATGTTGCTTTTTTTGTCGTGAAACTCGTTTTTTTTTTAACCTATCACTGAGAGAGCATACGAATTCAGTCCCACCAAGTAAAACGCTTTAAGTAAATGCATCGAAAACTTTCCTATCAACTTATGTACACAAATAGCTGTGATTATCCGTCGATATGTCCACCTATTACTTATTTAATAATTTTTGTAACGAAATCTAAGATTAAAATTAACTTGAAAGATTTTCGGAATATTTAGGACAGGTTTTTGGGGTTTCTAAGCAATTAAGCAATTTTTATTGTACTCTGTATCAATTCGTAGCTAAAAGATCGATCGCAAAGTTTTTCTTTTGTAACGCTTCACTTTCAAAATCATGCGAATTGATGAAGAATAGAAGAAAGAAGTTGACGTTGGTTCGACTGATGCCATCTACCTGGTATTCTAAATGAATCTTAAAATATTGCGAATCAACATTAGCATGAATATTAATAAAGTATGAAGAAAAATTCTAGTTTCGTTTTCTGAGATATAGTTTAACATTCTTTCTTCACAATTTCGATTTCGTAGCTCTATATCAATAATCATAAGACTTTCTTACTATCTTTTTTTGGCACACTTAGCACGCTGATATCCTTGACAATACGGACTTAACCTCAGCTCGTCTCAAACTAATTTATCAATAATAGACTGTCATAGACTTACTTTCTCCATGGAGACCCCTTGTATTGTTACTTAAAAGAAACGGAAGGTTTTAAAAGATTTAAACGATTTACTCGATCGTAGTTTAAGCAACAAGCCCCGGAACTACAATTTACTATTTTATACGATAGCTAATCGTGGATGATTGGCGTTGCCATTTGTGTTTTCCATTCTAAGAAGAGTTAATTTTGATCAACATTGGCAATATGAAAAAATATGGTATGATATTGGAAAGTATTCGTATTGTTTTGTATCCGTCCTTTATAAACATATTTTTCGAACTCTTACTTAAAAAGATTCAGAAGCTATTCCCTATGTGCGCCAATCAAAATTTGACTTTGCTAGTTTACCTTATGTTAAACCTTAGCTTTAGACAGTCAAACTAACAGATTCATTTTAAAAAAGGACGTCATCCGTGGTTCAGTAAGTACGATCTTAGACCCTAAAAATAAAGATTGAAAAAGTAACCTTAGAAAGGCCAATTTTGCAATAGCTGAAAGACTCTAATTGATAATGTTACGAAATATTGCATTAATATGCTTTAAAATCACATTAAAATTTAATGCGAATAGTCTTTCTTATAGCCCACAATCAGTCAGTCACCTTTGCTGTGGAAAAAAAAGCTGCATTGTATTCAAGATTCTCCCCAAATAAATGGGAAACAACAAATTTCTCTCTATCTCTCTCCCTTCTTTTAGTTTCAGTTTACGACCTATTCACTTATAGTTATATGGCTATTAAAATGTACAGATAGGTAAGGGGTGGTCAAACTGGTCTTTAAAGTTTTCATATTGTTTTGTTTTGTTTTGCTTTGTTTTTTCTTTTAGTATAATTTCTCAATTTTTCAACTCTACTTACGATGGCTGTTACTGTCCGTTGTTATTATTGGTTTATAAAAAATTTAATTGCGAAGTGGTTTTGTGCTAAGTTTAATATACGAATATTATTGACCTGTGATCTTTAAGTAATATATATATAAAAAAAATTTAAAAGACTTTTCTTTTTGCTCTAACAACTCTTAAAAATTCATAAGCATTTAGAAAAAAAAACCACCTCTTTAGGCTCTATGTTGCACTAACTCTTCGTACATAGAAGGCCTTGAGATCAACACAGCTTTTATTATACCAATCAATTCCGTATCATTTTTTAAGTCGATTTAAGCATGTCCGTCCGTGTGTCTTAATTATGAAACTCATATCCTATACCAGGTCGGTTAATATAATTCTTCACCTATTTTCGCCAAGAACGTTTGTGGAACAAAGGCTTACTCCTTATGAAAACTCTTAAATGGGATGTGGCCTATAAAAAGAAATTTACACTGCCCAAATTCAATATCAATTTTTTTTATTATTAAAGAACTTATTAGCCTTTATCTGTTTTTGTTATTAAAAATTAGACTTTGTCGCCATATATAAAAACGTACTTTCCTCCGAGAACTTTCTTTTATGTGGTAAGCTTTAAAAGCTACGCTTATGTGACTTAAATTTAATATAATTCACTTGAATGTAAATTTTTGTTTATAAACTAATTTTCAAATATTAAAGTTGAGACCTTCTTGTCACATGAAGGCTTATCTTTCATAGAAATGTTTTATACGGCAGAGAGATCCAAAAAATTGCCACATCCCATATAACTTTTTCATACCAATCTATTAGATCAAAATATTATTTTTCATAGTTTTGCTATATTTTTTTCTCACGTAACGAATTCTTCAAAGTAGGGCGTTATATATGAGAAGCGATCGTAAAAAAAAGCTTACCTAAACGATTCATTTTCAAAAGCATCTCGACGATATTTCGAGATATGCTTAAAGTTTGAATCGATTGATATATATATATATGTACATACACATACACATACACATACATACATACATACACATACACATACACATACACATACATACATACATACATA
>KK351118.1:15111-48079 GCA_000671755.1 Glossina brevipalpis
AAAAAAAAAAAAAAAAAAAAAAAAAAAAAAACAGAAAAGAAGAAAATAACAACAGTAGCAAGGCTTACCGAACTCACACAGTCATTTATACGTTACACTATCTGCCTATGGTGATGGTTCGAATGTAATGTTAATTTTCTCATTCAACATTCTCGCTGGATATTGAAAAAGCAAAAACAACACAGGAAAAATACAAAACAGGTAAAACCTGAAATTCACAACCATACTTTACGTAGATCCTTAAGGTCATCTTATGAAGATATTTAAAAAATGCAACGCATTAAAAGAAAAGGTTTTTTTAAAAGCATTACACGCTTTCAATCACGTATATGTTGTCACTGGCATTGAAACATTGGCTTAATGTGCATTTACGCGCATACACACGTGCTTGTTTACGTACATATATATATATATATGCTGTCAGTGCTTATTGTAAATCTTGACAAGAAAGCAAGCATATGATGATTGTTTGCAATGCGTGCGTTTGTTCAATAATTAAGATGATTATAGTGTTTAATATTTTCATCGTAGATGATGCATTAAATGTTTATAATGTTCGTAACTAAGCGAAAAATGCATATTAAAACATATATGTACACATAAATATATAACAAAGTTTTATTCGGATATTGATAAGTACTGCAGACATCAAGATCCATAGCAAAAAGCAGTGTACATGAGAAATAGGTGAAATTAGTCATAAAGAGTAGCCTGCTTCGCTACTGACTTATTACTTAAATCAAAAACGGAAAAGAAGTAAGGGCAATGTGCTAATAATCAAAAAACTTTACAATTACTTTACTTACTTTACTTCTTTTCAAGTCTTTTCCGAGTCTAGTTAAAATGGAACCGAAAACAACAAGCAACAAATACATACGAATTTTATTTATATTATGGACGTAATCAACAATATGGGAATTCTATCCAGTTAATACAAGAAAAGTTCATAACAAAATTCTCGATTCTAGATTCTAACACGTAAATAAATAAGTTTAGATAAGAATAATTGGTTTATCTGAAATCCTATCATTTAGTGTTTTAAAGCAGTTTGAGCAATTTCTACACGCTCTACCATCTGTCATATAAAGCGTATTAAGTTTGGGCAGATGTATATAAAACTCAGAAAAACTTCAGATAGATTTATATCTTATTATACCGATTTAAAATCAATTTTTGAATTGATTTAAGCTTGTCTGTCTATCTGTCCGTGTGAGTTCTCGTCATATATTTCTATATTCACCGTATCGGTTACAATTTTTGAGATATTTAGTATGAAGTTTATTGCACTAATATGGTTAGAACGAAGCACTAAAAACCCTAGAGAAAATATATTGAATCGGTTTATTTTTGCCACAACCACTCCCCATATAATATTTTTTAAAGATATAGTTATGCGGGAAAAATTGCAATTTTCAAAAATCGCTGAGTAATAGTATTTAGGCATATTAAATAAATGTGAAAAATTTGACACGAATGGCGTAATTTTTTGAACCACCTTTCGTATAATCGTTCGAATCATACGAAAACTAGATCTTGATATGGCAAAAAGTTCTAATTTTTATTAGCCTATGATCAGAATTAGTTCATATTAGTAATTTGATATAAATTTGTAAAACTTAGCAAATTTGAATCTTCATATAACAATAAAGTCTACTATGCAATTCTTTAAGACCAAAATAGTCCGAACTAAATATAATAAATAAATAGCTAAATATGGACACACCTAAGCCGAACGTTCCGGAGCCTCTTACAAATAAAGGCTGTTGTACAAAGAATGGAATAATTTTTAATGTATTACCACGAAAGTGAATAAAAAGAATTGTATTAGAGGCGAAGTAGTGTATGGTATTTATTGGTCGCTCTTGCCCGACTATAACCATTTTACTTTTTGCAAAATGGCTGCTAGTGTCGACATATATTGAGGACGTGTATACCAACATAAAAAAAAAAAAATTCGAAAATCGAATATACGTAGACGACGGAATTTGAAAAGTGTTTTTTTTTTTTTGAAAACGCCTCATATGCATCAAAATCGAAAAAATCTTAATAAACATTTGAAAGTGTGTTAATTTTATTATTTGTGGTCGTTTACTTGTGTCACCGGCAGAATAACGTCAGTTAGTTAGTTTGTGCACTACGTCTATCACCTCGCTTTTAAAATTCTCTCGTAAAACGCCTAAACTATGCATAATGTTTCAATAACTTTGACGGTAAAGTCGCATATTCCTAGCGGAAAGCCAATTCTCATTAGCAATAATTTATTAAAGGGAGTTACACTTATTTGTTAAAGGAGACGAGAAGTTATATAGCGAAACATCTCAAAAAACAAAAAGTTAGAAACGTTGACCTTGGCTCCTGCATTGTATTCACTAGATATTGCTGCCGCTTATTAAAATTCATTTGAATCAAGGGACCAGGGCACATGCCTGCAAAGCGCTTCTTATTCTTATGAAATTATTGAAATAATACCGTTTCGACGCTCTAACAAGTCAACTACTGGTCTATGCCGTGAAGCATTGAGGAAAATTGTTATCGAGAATCATCGAACGACTATTAGAGAGGCTGCTAAGAATGTTAGCATATCGGTTGGCTAATGCCAATCAATTTTATCCAAGGTTTTGGGCATGAAAAGTATGGCATTGAAGTTTCTTCAAAAATTTCTAAATTTCGTCGTTGGTTGTTCGTGATTTTTCGGATAAAAACAACACCGTAATCATGTCTCAACCACCGTATGCTTCGAACTTGCCCCTCTGCGATTTTTTCCTGTTCCCAAAACTGAAGAGAGACTTGAAAGGATGTTCTTTTGCTACGATTAAGGAGATGAGGACCTCATCACTGGAAAAGATCAAAGCCATACCAAAAAACGCGTATCAGAAGTTCTTCGAGAATTGGAAAAACCGAACAATTATTATTATTATACAATATCTAAGGGAGATTTCTTTGAAGCAGTTAAATGAGTTGTTAATCAATAAATGAATATTTTTCGAGGTAAATAAAAAGTCATTTTTTTGGCACACCCTGAATGTTATGTATATACATCTTAGTCGCCATCAAATTTAAAGAATATGTTTTTATATGAAAAGAATTTTAGTGCGAAGCATTTTTTTAAGAAATCTTAGCTAAACATATTTGAAATCAACTTCGAAAAGTATTTCGTGGGAAATTTTTAGATGTTTTTCATAAGAATATACTGAAACACTATGTGTAGATGACGAGCGCGCATTTTTTTATATTTACCATCGAAGCTGAAAGGTATATTAATGTTGTCATTTTGTTGGTAATGCCCGAAAGGAAATTTCAGAGATCTCTACAAAGTGTATATATTGTGAATAAGAATCAGATTTAAAATTGATTTAAGTATGCTCATTTGTCCTTCTGTCCGTCCGTCCATCATTGTAATGTCTCCTTGGCGCAAAAATAAAAATATCGGCTTCAAAGAAATATTGGAAGTTCTTTCACATACGTGCAGTATAAAATAATCTGAAAACATGTCTGTTTTCTGGCTGTTTTGCTCAGTGTTCATAGAATGCAAAGTAAACATTTTCGCGGTATTCCATAAAAATAGAAAGAATTTGCCACACCCACATATTAAAATTTAGTTTCGTTCCCTTGTTTAAAACAAAGGTGTTGGGCATAAAAGATTCGGCAGAACCGAATATAAATTTCTTGTTTTGTATTTTTTTTTTATTTTTGCTTTAACCGTAAACGAACTTCTCTAGATTACAACTACTTAGTGTCGTTGAATTATTTACCCCTCCTTTCCCGCAGCATACGTGACAGACGAGATTTATCATCTCTTTGTAATACAATACAATGATTAAATAAAAACTTGAGGTAAAATTAAAAACTTTATTCTTTATGCGCTCTTAACATGAGCTGCAAAGATTGGCTTCACTTGTTTTCGTTAGATATAGAAATCGCTGACTTTGCAATATGAAAATAAATGGCTAAGTTACCGATTATAAAACACTCTATATAAATGATAAGTTGAATTTCATATAAGAATTGTATACATTTTTATGTGAAACTCTAATAAAATTGTTACGAAGTAATAATGAAGTTTTTTTAATGAAATTTCAATAACATTTTTCGTATTTATTGTCTGATGAAATATGAATGAAGTAAAATTCGAATTCATTTTGATTAGGGTAATTTTAATTAACTAATAGAATTTAAAACTGGAATAAAAAGCTCCTTAGCCAGTTTAACGTTTGATAGTGTGTCGTAGATGGTGTATCGCATCGTATCATATTCCATAGATGGGGTAAAACGAAGTAGTTTCTTTCAAACGTCTTAATCAGGATTTCTTTAGTTTCTCATACCACATTTTTAAACGACTCTTAAAGAAAACAATAACAAAAAAGAGTAAGAGAAGTAAACATATAAATAAATATGCAGAGTAGTAAGTAACTAAAGGAAACTTATGTATTTTCAAGCAAACTACTCATAAGCATATGATCATACTAAGATGATGAGTGAATACCAATATTTCAAAAGTTGGTGTCAGCTGAAAACGCAAAAAAAATTGCTTTACGTAGAAAATTTCAAAGTTAATCGTAATGAAGCTGTAAGTTCAGTAAAACAAACATTGAATTTATCCGATATCTTTGTGTCAAAATATAATACTTTTGTATAGCTTCTGTTTTTATTAAAGCTTAATTGACAAAATTTTACAATCCAATTGGTTGATATGTAAACAAAGGATTTATGATTTATTGTTTTTTATATGCAGTATAAACATCTACGGTGCCAAATAAAATCATTTGAAGGAATCAATGAAGTTATGAATGAAGGTATGAATGAAGGTATGAATGCCATATTTGATGATTTTGATAAGGAAATTGAGAATTTGTGTTTAGTACTTAAATAATCATAATCGTAGTAAGAAAATGATATTCAGTTGTACCGAATCTTTTATACCCATCAGCTTAATCTAAGAAAAAGGTAAAAAAAAAACTAAATTTCGTTATTCTGCAAAATTTGGCAGATTTTTTCCATTTTGATGGGATACCGTGGAAATTGTTTTTTTTATAAGTAGACTGAGTACAACAACTTGAAAGCGGAGGCCTTTTCTGTTTATGTTATATTGTCGACGGGAACTTTGACCGATTTTTCCCATTTTCAGTACTGATACATGTGCAGGAATTGTGATTACTTTTGAAGAATCTGATCCAGATATTTTAATTTTTGCCACCGGAAGAATTCTTACCGCAAATATTAGAAAGATAAGCAGACAGACAGATAAATGGATGGAAACGCCGTAGTGGCTTATGAGGTCTCTGACATCTCTTTTTTGATGTTATAAACGTTTTCACAAAAAAATTAAATTTCAATCCTCTTTTATGTCGGATAAGTATGATTGATTTTTTCCAGTTTTTTGTATGAATTATACGGGTCAGATAATGCAATATATGTGGACATTTTTATGGGTCTATCTGCTATGATTTGTGAGTAATGTGTAACAAATTAATTAATGTTTACTTTTGCAAGCAAAAGAATTTTCAGTTTATAATCAACCGAATTGGTTCATTTTCAATATCAGAGAAGAATATTTATCACAGACATTAGACAGACAAGTAGACCTGCAGACGGTCATGCTTAAATCGATTCTTCTAAGCACACTTATACTTTATGGGATCTCCGAAGTTTTTTTCAGAGCATTTCAAACAAATTGACAAAATGAATACACCTCCTTGCCTTGCTGGTATATGCACCAAAAGGTGCAATATATAAAATATTTTACTAGGCAAGAGCAATTTTACCCCAAGACTTTACGTAATACTACATACATTTTTCATGAAATTTCGTAGAACGCAGAGTAGTTAGTTATCTTAAAAAAAAAGAAACAAAAAAAAAAATTCTTCTTAGAGTAATTAATTTTGTAAGCATAACTTGCCATGAAAACGTGGCTCGCTACGAAAGCATGAGTTGTTATGTAAACTCAACATCTTCTATCTGCACTTACAATTCTTTCTGATTACCATCATGTTCATAAAGGCTACGTATTGTCTACATATTGTCAAATTAACATATTATTACGTAAAATGGAGATACCGTGGTAAGAGGCAAACGTTTGGAAGTTACACAACTTGTGAGCTTTTCCAGCTAGTTGAATTTTAATCCTATCTTGAAAAAAGATATTCATAATTGCATTTGGTATGTAAAACAATATATTGACAGACAGATAGACATAAAAAATCAATTTTGTGCATGTATTTATAGAACGTTTGCGAAGAGTAAGGATAACGTCTTCTAAACACCTGGTGTGGATGCAAAAGTTATAATTCAGCTTAAAATATACTTTGAATGGCTTTAACGATTTAAAGTTCTACTCTATTCATTTAAAATTTAAATCTCATTAGAAAGAAAAAAACTCTAACTAAAATATTTATGAATAATCCGCTTATAATGTTATAACTTTCAGTTACAAGTGTTTATGTTCTTATAATAAATAAGAAATATTGTAGTTAAAAATCATAATTCTCTCATTAATATGCCGTCTCGTAATCGCTGTTCCGACACGTACCACAATATTTATGCAGACATTAACAACAATACTACAAATAATACAATCATTGCTTACAAGACTTGCACTCATTCATGTCTTCTTTAATAGTTTTTTTTTTGTTTTTTTTTTTTTGGCGGCAGGTGTCTAAAGAAAACTAGAAACTATAAAAACGTATGGTAATGAATGCGTAAGTGCTATTGTAAATATTTAATGTTTAAATAAATTAGTTGTATCTTACCAATAAAAATTTAAAATGAAATAAACAAAACAAAAAAAGTAAAATTACATCTGCCTTAAAGAAGTGCATTGCAAATGCTATAGTGAATGTATCTATAAAAGTCTATACGAATTTTATTCATTGTAGGGCGACAGGAAGATTTTTCTACATAATATTGTAATGACTGCTAAATAAATCTATTGCGAAGAATATTTTGAATCTTTATTTTTTCCTTAAGATTGTTTGCTTCTAATTACTATGAAACGGATCTGCAACCGTGTGATAAGTTTTTAATTTACCTCCCATTTTCATCTTTACTTATAGTAAACAGTCGGTTGGATATGTGAATGGGTCAAGAGATATATTTATGTTTGTTGTGCTTATGAAAACACTAACTATAATAAAGAAATATAATAAAGAAATAAAGAAATTTATAATCGACTTCATTGTCACTTTTTTGTATACATGTACAAATTTTTTTTAAAGAATACATTGGATAGGCGCCACATGTTTTCGTAGTGAAAATTTGAAATTTTCTTTTTAAATGTGTTTTCAATACGTTGTTTGATCACGTGAATTAGTGTTTTCGACTTAGTAAGGTAAGTAAAACCTTTTATTTTCATCTATTTTATCTTCTTATCTCTCCTTTATTCCTTTACTTTTTATAATATTTAATAGACAGCGAAATTCTTATCTAATCTCCGTAAATTCATTCCCTTTGTCAAGCCTATTTTGCAGGCCGGAAGTGACTTTAAGTTAGGTAAGTTCCAATCTCTCGAGTATATGTTGGGCCTGCCATGAAAGTAAGAAAAATGAAAAAAATTATTGAAATTCGTTTTTCAAGTATGAAAATATACAGCGGTTCTTAAAGACAAAAAAGAGATTTCATTAGTGCATCATTTCTTGTACGTACGCCGTAAATTTCACAAGAACTACTACCAATATATTCTTAAGCATGATCTGTGTGTGTAATAGCAGGGATTTTGTTCGATTTGAGTTTGATCGAAATACAATTTGGAAAACATCAACATTTTGAAATTTACAAGAAAATACGATAGATCGTAATGTAAATAAGAATGAAGTTACATTCGGTTTGGATCGAAACGAAGGTTGAGTTCATAGAGCGAGTATCACTTATTGACTTTAAAACTTCACTTGAAGAAAACAATAAGAAAAAAGATTGGATAGTAAGCTTGTTAGCCTAAAAGCGATTAAGACATACAGGCCGGTAGGACAAAATTGATTTTTCTATTCACACTATTGAAAAATATTTATGAAATTTTCTGTTTTTATTTGCGATAATAATCTTTGTCAAATGTAATATACATTTCTTGCTCGATATGCAAAATGGATGTACATCACTATTTCTTAGCTTCTTATCAGCTTACGATGATTTACTTCGCCAATTTTCATATAAGTACAATAAAAAGAAGTAATTCTTACTGACTGCCACCGTGTCTGTATATAAGTGATCGTGTCGTGTATATAAGTGATCTATCTCGAGAGAGGCACGAAGTACATTTCTGTCTACTTTACTCCGAGTATCGCCCTTTTCTAAAGGGCCATTAAATCCAACTCCATCGTCCAAAAATTAATGAATTTTATTATGACTTACTTAATTCCTTTCGCGATCAGAACTTAATAGTTTGCACGGATATAAGATATCAAAGATGTTTAATCTGCACCTGTTTGCGAAATTTTTGGTTAATGGATAAATGAGACCATGTATTAGCAAATTCAGGTTAACGCAAGATGAAAAGCGGAGATATTCTTTGCATAGGAATAGTTAAAATTTAGATATAACGTTCAAATTTTTATACTTTAAAATCGATTATACCGCTCAAATCGAATACGAATTTCTTGTAGGGCGAATGAAAATAATTTACACACTTAACATACACTAAACGTGTTATTCAATTTTTGCATTTTAATTTATATCATCAAACGCTGAATTAACTTAGCTTAGGCCACGGGTTCTCGAATCGCGTTCTGGCATTTTATCTTGTCAATAAACCTTAACGTTTTTATTTGAGACACCGCTTAATATGCATGTCACGCATATCAAATGTTATCAAACTTTTAATTGAGTGACTTTCCAGAACATTTTATTTGATTTATGCTAAAACAAAAGTAAAAATTTTGAAGAACTTCAAAATTTTTGCATATTTACTTTAAAGCAAATCATTGCTATGTACATATGCTGACGCCACATAACCATCCTCATAATAACTTGCCACATAACAACTTGCCTGCGAGCAGATTGATATCAGTTTACAGGTTTTAGATAATTCATAAAGGTTCTTTAAAAGGTACAATTTTTATGAATGTGGGTTTAGTGCAAGCCCATTTGAAAATCAAATCAGCTCAACCTGATGCATTAGCTCGAAATTTTAACAATTTTTAATAGAAAAGGTGCGGAAATTTTCAAGACTTTGACATGATAAACAAACAGTTAACTTTAATTTTTCAATGTTTGCTATTCCATGATATGATTTTCACATCACCATTAAGCACCTTTTGGAAACAGGTAAGTTTTTTTTTTTGGAAACTGGCTTCAGTTCAGGTATATTACATAGTATCGGAAAGAAAAGTTTTTAATCGAATCTTCAGTTAACTTACTATCACTCTGCACCTTGAATTGCAACTAGAAGCTTAGCTAGAAATGGGACGGTAAAGAAAATAGATAGAGGGCTAATAAGACTTAACTGTAAAATTGAACAAAATCAAAAATCGAACCATAGATGTAATGGAAGAAAAAAAGGGATATTTTTCAAATAAATTTACAAGGCATGTGCGGAAGATCAAAAAGATGGATCAGTTGGTGAAGTATAAAAGAAAAAAGACAAAAAAAAAAATTGAAAAAAATAATTTTTTTATTTTTCACTTGAACATCAAAGCTTTTTTTAATTAAGTTGTTGCCGTATTTTTATATATATTTATATTTTTTAAAATATGTTTATATTTCTTATATGTACGTGTGTTTTAAAATTCGTTAAAAAAATTTATTAATGCCATTAAATTGCAGCTACTGTGTGAGGAGATTACGTTTATTTATTTATCTTTTTTCATTATTTTTATTTTTTTTTTAATTAAAAACAAAAAACTTTTGCTTTATTAATAAAGATAAACTTATTCACTCATATTTCATTATGACATTCAAATTTTCATATGCATACCGTTACTTTTTAAACACCGTCTCATATTGTATTTACGCACGTTTGTAGATTAACGGCAGAAGAGTATATGAACTTTTCTTCACTTTGTGCATGTTATTAGAGAACTCAAGCAAATGTCTTGAAATTGTTTATGTATCACAAACTCTTTATCATTATTAGAATATCGTTATAGCCATAGGTATAGGATTTATCGTTTATTTATGGATAATACTTTTAAATAAAAATTTTATATATATTTTCAATAAAGCGGTTATGCCTTTTGCTTTACAACCGTATTAAATTATTGATGATTGATAATGTAAAGGTTACAGTTAATTAACGCCGATTAATCGGCAATGAATTTGAAAACCTGTTTTCAAACCATTTTTTGACATTAAAAACATTTTCAAAAAAAAATTAAGTTTTTTTTTTCCTTTTATGTCAAAAATCTAAAGCCTAAGGCAAAATTTATGTTAAATTATGTAAACACCTCTTCGCACTTTTTATATTAATTAAGCTTAAGTTTGTTTTTTTTTCTTTTTTTGATATTATCAAGAGCATTTGCCGAGTCAAGCAATTCATTGCTTTACATAGCTATGCGGTATGCGGTGGGTGCATTAAGATATGCAACCGTATTATAAACGTATTCGTTTCTAGTGTTTATTTAAAGAAAATCCTTTTTATTAAAACAACTCACGTATCTGAAAATGAATGCATTTAACTTTCCGTATACATCGTGCCAATACTGTTTCCAGTATAAATGAACAAACAAACGAATGAAAACGTGTAAAAATTCTACACCTACATATCCTGCCTCCGAACATGCACATATCCTAAAAGGAAGAGCATTACCTGGACGGTATGTGAAAGTTTTTCTAGAAGAAGAGCAATTGAAAGCATTTAAAAAAAAGTCTAAATTATTTTAAACAAATTTAATGTTATAAATGACATAAAAACAAAGTAATGCTTATCAACAACCAGGGTTGACAGGTTGCTTGAAACCCCCGAAAAACTTTAAAACTACTTCTTAATAAATTGTTTTATAGATAACAGCATTCTTAAGCTCCTTTTAGCGAAAACTATACAAACTTAAATCGACATCAACTATTTTATTCATTTTTATAAAAGTTAAGAACAGTTTTGACCATTGCTTGATCCTTTAACACGAAGATACATTAGAAAGCTGCCTTCATTTCTTGCTACATTGCACATAGTGTCCAAAAAATTGACAAAGGGCTATGGCTATGGCTCTATGGTTGGAATACTCATGGTGGCTGAAAATTGACAGCGCACACAACTATGTTCGGAGGCCTCTCCTTGCTGGAATCGTCTAAAGTTGGTAAACACTGGACGATGGCGGTGAAAGCGAATTAAGGGAGAACTTTGAATTCGCTGTACACTTCTTGGTGCCAGAGGAGGTACATAGAGCCACGTACGGCCATGTTCGGATGTCGTTTTGCCATTTGCTCAAATGCGCAAAAATTGAGAAACAATTTTCAATTTGGTATATACCGATCACTGGTAATCTCATCTCTTACAGCTGCTTGCCGGTCTTTGACGGTTAAAGCGCAGCTACAGAATGAATTCTCAATTTAGTATCTGATTACAAAGGTACGCTAATAGTTGCTAAAACTTTTTGGCGGCTTCGGATCATTCGTCCTTGGTCTATACAATCTAAGTTGAAGGTCCCAAGTCAAGTTTAAAAAAATGCACTGCCACGTTGATTACATTAGTCTCTTTAGGTAAAAAAAATAGAGGTTAAAATCGATGGTACCTTTCAATCGGAAGCTTAATACATATGTTTCGTAAAGCTACCTAAAGGCGATATTAATCAACAACTGATAAATCAAATCAAAATATATTTTACAACATTTATTTTGATTTGAAAATCAATATAAATTTATAAAGATTCACTTTTAATTAAAGTGAGTTTTTAAATACATTTTACTGTTATTTTCTTTCTCTTAGTCACAAAACCTATATAGTGCAGTAATTTGCTCGGAGCCTTATTAAATCAAGAGAGTAATAATTAACGAATTTTTGCTACGTACCCCGTCCAGTCATTCTTTAGAATTAAAAAGATTTACCTTTAACCACCTGGGGTTGATATCATTGTGTCCTCGATAAAGCGTTTTTTTTTGCGTTAACCAAAACATCGATTTTATCATTGTTCTGTTCTATTTTGATTTCTTTTTCGCAAAGTATTTCAGTTATTTAACGCTGAGCTAAAAAATGATATGAATCATTAAATTTAGTTAACATTTAAGCAGCTCAAGGTTATATGAATAAATGGTCACGATGTATGTGGGTGGAGTTCAAATTTTATCTAAAGATTTTTTTCTTTTAAATGTGAAAACAATAAAAAGTCACTACAACAACTATAATAATAGATGAACTATAAAGAAATAAAATTAATCAACAAACAAACTGCAACTCAAACGATGAAAAAAACCAAAAGAATAAGAAATCTTTGTTCTATGTATGCATATATACTAAATATTACATGCTATAGTATAAACCGTCCGTTGCCATCGTTTCCAATCGCTATCGCCTTCCGCGGCCATGCCTACATTTCCCTCCACAACCCATCACCACCCATTATAACCCGCCACGACGCATCTTCGTCCATTATTCCCACGCTTCATTACTGGCCATCGTCTCCCATCGTCAACGCCCACAGTACCAAACGTCACTGCGTTCCACAGCCACGCCTACGACTACTTCCACAGTCCACTATCATCTATCGCCGTCCACCACCGCCACTCTTCTCCATCTCCCGCTTCTTACCGACGGCTATCGTCACTCATCGCAACCCACCATCACTCATCGCAGCTCACCGTCACTCATCGCAGCCCACCGCCACTCACCACAGCCTACCACAGCGCTCTCGAAAAAGTAAAGCTTTTTACGCAAGATGACATCAATTATCTAGATTATCTAGAGTTAGTGTGGGAAAGTTGTATATTTAACACTTGGCAGAAAAGAAGTTAGACTTCTTAATAAATTAATGTGTCGGTCTAAAAGTAGGCAACATGTAGAAAAATTATAATTGCGCCTTCTTAGCTGCTGTTAACATACAACACACAAATAATGAATAGGAATGACACAGCCACAGTTTATACACTAAGTATGTTGACCTTTAAGTAAGAAAAGTTAAACACCTTTAATGTATCTCGGAATCGAAATGCTTGAGAATATTTTAGCAATTTAACAAAAAATTGTCCAAAATTTGACACATCTCCTTACGCTTTTAATTGAACTGGTTTTCAACTTTAATTTATAACTTTCTGGTTAATTTCTGACGCTTGGTACGGAATACTTATGCTACTTTAATATTTTATTTGTGCTTTTTTTTTCTAATGATAACAAAAGCAATATTATATGCACTGCTAAGCTGCTGAAATTAATTTGTCAAAAAATAAAGCGAAAGTGATTTAATTTCAATATTTCTTTTTTTTGCTGTTGTTGTAAGCTTTCAACAAAAAAATCTACAATTCAAAGTAGCGGACGGTTAAAACTCGTTTATTTTTTTAAATGAATACGCATAAAAAGCATAATAAATTTGTTTTTTAAATTGATTTCGAAGTTGTTTACTTTGTAGATTTTTTTTACTTTTCATCAAAGGCAGCCTTTTCATATATTTATTGTTATATATATAAACATATATAATATATATATATAAATTTTATTAATTTAATATTTTCGTATTTTTTTTCTTCTTTTACTTACTTTCAAACGTATACGAAATTAAAAGAATAAAGTTATATAAAATTCATAAGATTATGTTTTAAAAATTTAATCGCTTTTAAATGACTTTTTCTCTTCATAAAATTCATTAGCAGCGTTTGTTTAGTTAAAAGTGGAGCAGACAAAAAACACAAACACAAACATAAACACAATAAAAAGAAACGCTTGCAAAAATGCTTTATTCAAATGCAAGCGAAACTTCGTTATCCATTGAGTGAGTAGAGACTAACAAATTTTAATAATATTTATTGGTGTATTATACTCGACTTTTTTTTTGTCTTCAAATTTGTGAGTGAAGTTTATTTCTAGTTTTTATTTAATGAATGTAAAACCACTATAAATTTTTAAGGAAATTCATGTCTTTTTTATTGACTTAAATAATCTCTTAAAGAGACACAAATGACATAAAAAAATGATACGAAAAATTTAATTTGATTTGATTGATAGTTACTTAGCTAGTAGTATAAAAATTCTTAAATTAAGTTCTTTTTTCAAAAATAATTTAACTTTTTTAATACTTCAATACATGCTTAACTTACTCGAATGAGTTATTATTGTGCTTCCATCTCTTAAAAATACATTTTTTTAAAATCCGTTACAGTGATGATGATGCCGTTATCTCTTTAGTAGCTTTACTTCGTTACAGCGATCATTTAGCGAAGAGAACATGGCTTGTTTATACTACTATAAATAACACATGCACAATACACGATAATACAACACTGTTTGCCTTCGATCACATATTACATTATGTGAAAAAGGTATCAAGAATTGCACGACATATATAAAATGCCTGCAAGCAAAGAAGGAAGAAGAACTTAGGAACTAGATGTGGTAGCAATAACTCCACTGTAATTTTAAATATAAAACCAGTTTCTAGTCTTCTTAGAGGAACTCGTGAATAAAATTCCACACTTGTAGTACACATGCGACGGTGCTTGAACCAATTCCCGGGCACTTAGTCAGCATGTTTTAAACGTATTTACGTGTTTATCTCTTGGGTCACTTTTGTATGACTTATAAGACAATTTTCCATCCTTTCCTTTTTTAAACTACTCCTTGAAGCCTGGCCCAAAAAAAAAAATCAATCACGTATTGAACTGCTTCTCTACATGCTTTATATATACCGGATTTACAGAGAGTTGTCATATAAAATTTCGTGATATTTTTGAACTGCTAACTTACTGTCAACCTATAACAGTCAATCTACAACAGTCAATCTATAACAGTCAACCTATAACAGTCAACCTATAACTGTCATTGCAATGACATTTGACAAGTAACAATTAGAAAGTCTTCAGAAATGTACGCATTGGCATAGTGAAAATTTATGATTATCAAGCACTGAGGCTCATTTTGTTGCACTTGAAGCCCAGATATGAATATTTGAATATGAATGTTTCCATATTCATATCTTCTATGATATGTGGAAATTTAGTACATTTTTTAAATTTGTGGTATAATTAGAACATGCTTGGTTGAAAAGTCCATTACAGCAGAGGAACTACGTTACGAACGATTCAGTGTTTTGTTTATGGTTGTGGTCATGGCCAATACATATTTCTAGGAATATGGTGCTACTTGCTGGACATTAAATGAAATAATGGCTTTATTGTGTGATATTTTTAAAATGACATCTCATGTTGAAAGACCCTATGTCAAAGCTATCCAAGTTTATCGTAAATGAAATTTGAATTTCTAATGAAATGCAGCGGGCTGTTTTTGGGAGAGACCCTGATGTGTTGACATTTGTGTCGATGGAATTAATTATACCAATAATTTATGAAATCTGATAGTTCTCTAGTTTGAGTTGTACGAGGCTTTTCGTCCTGAAGGAAGCTTTGAGATGATATGAACAGAACATGATTATTAAGGGCGAGCAATATATTTCTCTATGGAAACAGATACTACCATCTGCTGGTTTCTTTTAATAAACCTTCATTAGCTACTTATAAATGCTGCGTATATAATATATGATGTACGGAAAAGCAGAGATTTTAATTGTTTTTCTGTTGGCTGTTAAGAGTGTTGCAGTTATACATAACTTCACGTATTTGTTTATTGTTCAATCTTTGAAAATTTAATTCCTTTCTATTTAGTTAGTGTGCGGTGTAGACAAATGTATTTAAAACGTAAAAAAAAAATAGTTAATATCTTTTACAGTTGTTGTCAAACTGGTTTTAATTAAATTCATAACCTAAGCTAAGTGTGAGTCCAAAGAAGTGATAAAAATATATGATCTTTCGTTTACTTAATTGTATGGAAATAAAATAAAAAATTGCTAAATATTAATTATTGTTTGTTACAGTTTTATTCCATTCGTTTACTTTTGTTAAAACATTTTTTTCAATATTAGATTAGCATTAAAAATCGCGCATTATTGCCTTATAAATCATTTGTAGTCTAATTGAAATTTATCGTCATATCATTACTTTAAGCCTATTCTGGTTTGTTAACAAAAAGTTGGAAATAAAAAGCATCTGTTGAAAATGAAAATTCACTAATCAATAAATGATGGCTGAAAGGCAAAATTAATTTAAAATTAGATATGAAAAATTTGATGCCTAAACGTTCTTAAAAATCGGTAGTGTTAAACTGAATGTGTGTGTGTGTATATATAGTATGAGGGTTTTCTTGAAATTTTTAGTTTTTTGATTAATTTTAGTCGGTCGCGTATGAGTGCGCTTAGGTAAGAGAGTTGTTTTTGCCATCGATATACTGCTTGTGACTGTCTCTCTATCTGCCTGTCTTTCTGTCTGTATGTCTGCCTATGTAATTTTGTATTCAATCTTTTGGCCCAAAGAAGACATAAGCTACTAAAAATAGATTAGATCGAACCATCCTGCGATAACGTCGCATTTAGAATAAATCATTTTAAGAAAACTGTTTCTGATATTTTTCGAGAAAAATGAATGAAGAACAGTTTTTTTGAGAAGCTCTAAGTGATAAGTGATCTATTGTGGTCTTTTGGGTCCCTGTCCCATACAAGAGTTCTCTCTGATAAGAACAAAATATAATTTTCGATATTTTGTGGCGAAAATAGGTGACGAATTGTACTAAGCATTGCACTAAATGGAATTTCGTGGTATAAAATGAAAAGTTTTTTTTTTTTTATTTTTTTCGTTTTGAGTTTTATTATTTGACATATAAAAAATTCTTTACAATTTCTTTCAAGTTCCGAAAAAAGCACTTTATATATACAATCGAAATTTTTTATAATCATCTAATAGATGAAAGACATGCTTTAGTTTCATTTCTTGAGATCAAATTTACGCTTCATTTGTAAAAAGATGAACGTGATTTTAATATAGCAGAAACAGAAAGTCAAGCAACCCATTAGCTGTTATAAAGCAGAGATGAGGGACCCCTGCACTTATATGATATATATGTACACACTATAGATGGTTTAGGGCACAAAGCAACATAAACGCAAAATGCGTTCAATTTGTTCATTGCACGCATTCCTTAAGTACAGAACCACATTATTAAAGGCCGCCAACCAACACAATTAAGAGTTTCAACATACAAGCCAAACCAGCACAAGTAATCATCTATGCACACACAAGCTTGCGAACAAAGTATTGTAATAATGGCGTCAGCTGCACTTGAAAAATTAGAGCAAAATAAAAAAAAAACGTAAAAAAATTCACAGCCAAAGCCAAGCCATATAAGTATGCGCATAGAGCAATAAAAGCAAATGAATGATTATATGTGTGTGCGTTGATAAATTTACTCACCCAATAAAAGATGGGCTATTAGATTTGTCCTTCCATTTGGAACAAATAGTCGAAATATGCGTGCGCGAGTTAAATACAATATAAGTTCTTGCGTTCCTTCATTAATTATGTTATGATCTAAACATATTAGCTCACTTGAGATTAAATGATGATGACTTTGTAGCATTATTTTTATGGTTTAATGATGTTTCCTCTGTTTCGCCTGTAAAGATGTTAAACTCTGAAGCAATAAATGAATCGCGAGAGAGAAACAACTTTGTTGTGTGTCCACCCGCTAGGTTGCCTGATTCGTTCATTATTAAGACGACCGTTACAATCGCCAAAATTGATTTATTATACGTACTGCCCGCTAACGGCCACAGACTAAATTTAAGAATAGATTTTCCCTCCATAAATAAGTTCGTAATAGGCAACAATTTTTCACTTAGTAATCATACAAGATATCAATTTGAAAATATTTACCAAAACTATTTAAAACTTAAGTATGGCAATGGATGCGATTGGTTTATAAATTTGCCTCTAATTAGCAAGCGATCAAAATTTTGATTTTAAAGTATACAGAAATATTTCTAGAATGTAAAGCGAAACGCTGCCTTCATCGATTATCTGCCACACCCTCAATTATCAAAACGTTTTACAATCTTTATGCATTAAGCTCTGGTGCCAGATATCAAATATGAAAATTTAGACTTCTTATGATTTGCCTTTATATGAGAGGGGATTCGAAAAATATCTCAGAATATGTACCAAATGTAATAAAGCACGATTTACATGTCTAGAGGGGTATTAAAAAATTTCTACATAAGGTTGTCATAGGTCATAGGATTATTAAGTTGGCATTCCCGGATTCAATTCCCAGGCCGTTCATGTGTGTCCGTAGCTACAACTCGATATGTCAAGGCATATCATTTATAGATCGCGCACACACCTCTCAGACTGCAGTTCCTTCCTTTTTCTCTCTTCACACTTCTTTCTGACCCTGACCGTGATAAAAGCATAAGGGACTTTCGCTAAGTGATCGGTCTTATTAAAGAAGCAAAACAAAAAGAAAATATCTGGAGTAATTTTTATTATAAAATCCTCGAAGTTAGGCTTGCTAATATAATAAAGAGTTTTTTATAAGAGAAATGATTTCATCCTATCTAAATTTTCAACATTCGTTCATTATGACTACTAGCCTACCGTGTGCCGACTGCAATGGTTTTTCAAGAGGAATATTAAAAATGGCACCAACTCATATCAACATATATCATTAGATCAGGAATGATCGCAAAAGCGGTTCAATTCAATCATTGCAACAAATTTCATCAAAATATTCCGTAAATTGCGAACTGTATATTAAACGTAAATGATCTGGACAGGTAGACGGACTGACAGACGTTTTTTGAATTGATGTAGTAACAGGTGTATCGATATCATTTCTATTCTGGGTGTTGCATATGTTTGCTCGAACTGATTATATCCTTTAGCACAACTGATGCAAGATGTAAATCTATGCGTAAAAAAAAAGAAAATCAACCCAACTATGCGGAAATTTTCTTATGCTCCTTTATAGAGACATTTTTTTTTTACTTATTACAATATGTGAGTTTGATTATGATAACTAATGCATAGATATTGCATGATGCAGTAATTGAAAGTTTTATCTGATGAGAATTTAGCCAATTTTCATGAAATATCTTTTTGCAAGTGTACGATTAAGAGTTGAGGATAGTAACACACGTTCTGTTTCGTGTCTTAAAAATCGCTTTCAGCATATTGTAATGTTTCCAAACTACCGCTGTTTCTTTTAGACGGTTTGCAGTTATCCTTAGTCTTCTTAAGAACACCCATTCGTAAAACATCATAGTCAAGTTCCCAACAAATTCTTAACACATACACTAAACTTGATTCATATAATCGAATATTGTTTAAAACGCATCTTTGTTTTTAGATTTAGGTTTGAATGCTAATGCGCTGTTAAGAAAAATGTTATCTCATTTACTAATAATAAATAATAAACGAAGACGCAAAGAGCACCAATAGTCTTCTGATTAATCAGAGATGTTCATCATCTCAAGTCAAATTTGTAATAATTGTAAAATAGTTTGTGTTAAATGACATCATTCAGAAGCATTTTTGCACAGGTCTGCCAAATAATAAATTAAACAAACAAAAAACAACAAAAACAAAAATTGTGACATCTGTCGTGCTTTTCTTAATCGTGAAACATATGTTACAAATTTGATTGATCTAACTAGAATCATACAAAACCTTGACCTATGATCATTTGTTGGTCCATTTGCTCTTTTTCATTGAGAATACATTTTTGTTTTTTTTTCACGTACTTTGTCTGAGAAGTTTCCGAGGTGGAAACAAATGTTGTCAATTGTTCGCAAAGGTTGTGTAACACATTTCCGCATACATTCATCATCAGCATCCATCACAATTTTAATCACTTTGAGCGCCCAATTCTTCCCTGATAGTTTTTCGTTTCTAACCGTTTTGCGGAGAACGATTCCAACTGCTACTGCTTGGACAGGTTGGAGGGGTAGAAGCATGGAAACACCCCTGGAAGATGTAGTCTTCTTTCGAAGGTTGGAAACATTTGAAATAATCTTTGCTCATCATGCTGTGAATGAAAATTGAAAATTTTGAAGGATAACTTTTCCGAGAAATATAAACGCATAAACGCATGATATAAGTAATTCCTGTAACTGTCATGATTTTTAATTAAATATTGTAACAAATTTTAAATTGAATTGTGATGAGTTGAATGAGTTTAATGTGGTCAACGTAAAGTGAGGCAATAAAAATGTTTTATTATTTATTTTTCAAATAAAAGTAAAAGCACATTGCACTCAGAATGAATGACATTTTGTAAATGTGTGATAATATTGCCCGACTACTTAATTATTCAGTTGGGAAGTTTTTCCATTATTATCTTTTTTTTTTAAAATTAATATTGCAATGAGAAACGTTTCTTTGTACTCATCGTTAGAAGATGAAGCAACGTAACACTCCACTAGAGGGAATAAATAAAAGTTAATAAAGAATATTTCTGATAAGCTTTGTTGAACTCTATATTAGATAGTTGAACCTAATAATAATAAATTTTTCTGCAGATGAAAATGAATTAAATGAATGAATGAGATATCATCATATTTTAAATTAATTGAAGTCTTCATTCTTTTACTCTAACTAACACTAACTAATCATTGAAAGGAATAGATATTTACTTTCAATAAAAAGCGCAAGCTGTTGTTGCACATTGAAATTCAATTCACTTCTCAGCGATTAAAGACAATAGAACTCACCTTGTTAACATTTTCTCCACTTTCTCCCAGTTTCAATGTACAATGTGTGTCTCAATTTCCATAAATATGAGGACAATCTAGCTAGACAATGTTTCCTTTAGGAGCGTAACTCTAGTACTGACTTTAGCACTTTTGTCGGTAGTTGAAAGTGTCTATGTCGGTTATATTTTATAATATTAGCAGCATAAGTAAGTTTTACCGGAATTACAAGAAACGACATCACTTTTTAATTATTTTTAATTTATTTGGAGGGCACTTCGTAACGCGTCTTTAACGATCTATTTTATTTTCCCAAGCTGCTAGACTTCTAATTTAAGGGTTCTTACGAAACCTACTATCTTATTTGGCTCGGAGCTCCATACCGTGTTTGGCGTTAAAGGCTGTTCGCTAAATGCCTGGTATCTGATTTTGCAGAGCCGGACATTCACACAAAATATGATAGGAAAGGCAGAAACTGAACAAATCCTTTTCAAGTGACACCTGAGGGTGTTATGTGTCGTGTAGAATACATTTAAAAAATGCCCGTCTCTGCTTCGTAGTTTCGAAAGCTTGTGTGATGTATTGGGAGATGTTATGCACCTTTTTGCTCGCTTGTCCTTCGTTGCGCTTCCAATGACTAACTGACTTTTCCTGCGCAAAACTTGTGCTTGGTATGACACAGAAGGCTCTAGACCTGTCGGCATTCTTCGTTGGTTAAACATTTCTCTTATGATTGCCTTCCCTATCCGAACTTTCAGATATCCATGCTAGATGCACTGCAGCAAATGTGTTTGCGTAGTAAGTAAGTAAGTAGCAAGTTTCGATCTTACAGCACGACCTTTAAGGGCTTTTAAGGCGGCTCTGCGTGTCTCTAAACAATCGGAGACACACGAGGATATCTGCTGGAAACATGGCCATCTCAAATTCGACCCGTCCATTACAATTTAGTCATTTTACAGCTCGTCGCTAATCGTCAGTGACAGCGTGTTTTGATCGTTCAAAAATTGATCAAATCTCTTCGGTATGGTTACTGCGAGGAATGGGCGTTATCGACGAAGTTGTTCAGTACTTCCAGTCTATCCTTGAGGTTGCCAAGCTTTAGTGTACCAATATACGGTTACCAACGAAAAGTGCACTCAAGCAGACTAAAGTTGTAGGAAGAGATGTTGCGCCCAGAAACACTTCTAAAGTATTCAAAAGACAGGATGCCATGGACCCACTTACGCCAAAGCATACGAGACGTCGAACTTTGATTAGCGTTGTATCGTTGCGCTCTTGCTTGTTTTACCTTAGATAGGCTAGAGGTGCATAAGTTAGCATGGGACGAATTATCGTAGTATAGAAACAGAATATCATTGTAGGTTTATGTCACACGTCTTGCTAAGGAGGCGTTGACAGTCGGTAAGAACCCTGATCGCCTTTTCAATTCGTGGTCTCACGTGAGAGTTCTAAGTTAGGCCTTTATCGAATTTGACGCCCAAACCTTTCACCGTGTCCACCTCGATAAATGCAACGTCGTTTAGCGCAATATTGCACGATGACAGTTTTCTGTTTCTAGTGAAGGTAATCAGTGCTGCTTTTTGATTAATTCTCTATGCTTCGTTCTAACAACGTCGGACCACAACCTAGCCATTTTCCTGTCATCGTCAGTTTTAAGCTGTAATAGCTTAAGGATATCTTGTCATTCCTTTACGCTAATGTAAACGCATTAGAAAAAATATGCACCCTCTTGCTCCATTTGAATTTGTGAACTTAATTGCATGTTTTCGAAACCTGCCATAAGTCGGACAATCTGCACAAATTAAAATTAAAAGAGGAATTGAAAACTGCGGACAGAAGCTCTTTAGTAAATTCCGATTACTGTCGCTTTGCTGACACGTCCAAGTCAGTTAAAATAAATTCGTCTCTAGGCGGATGTAGTATGTTTATACAGTTCTTGTTCTTTGTTATTGTACGATAGTTTTATAAAACTAAGGCATAGGCTTGCCATCTAGTAAAATGTTTTTTCATCATTTCAAGGTTCTCAGACTGTTACATATCATGTAAAGAAAAAAATTATATGATAGATAAAATCGAATAAAATCAACCTAGTTTTTGCTTTTCAACTACGGAACGAAACCTCGCACAACCAGTAAATTATATGTAATTTTATTGTATGTAAATGAAGTAAACGCGATATTTTTTGCCTCGCTATGTTTATAGATGCAAGTATGCCTTTCAACTTTCCAACCCATGTGCATATATGTTATACATATTCATAAATAAATTACATTTTATACTGATAGATAAAGAAAAACGCCCTCTAGATAAATGACTGAAAACAAGAACAACAAGAAAAACAAAAAAAAAAAAGAAGAAAAAACGAAAAGAGGAAAAAAATGTCTATTTACATAACTAAAAACTAAGAGCAGAAAAAATGTGATTAATTTTTTTCATTATGTGTTGAAAATCATTAAAAATGAAATAAAATCAGAAAAATGTATTTCCATTAAAAACCAAAAATTGTTAAATTGTTATCTCTAGCGGCTGTTGATGTTAACCAACCCATATATGGCACTCCGCACATGCATGCATACATATGCCCGCAAAATCAGCAATAAATGCATAAGCAAAACATGTCCATATATTATATCATTGAAAAATGCAACAAATATATTTATTATGATATTCAATGCTGCTGGCATTTGCCTTTTTTTCTGTTCTGCGTAAAGGCATGTGTCCGGGGCAGTAGTGTGCGTATTTATGTGCGCCTGAGATACTTACACAAGTGTTAAAGCTTTTTGATGTCTCGCTATTGACAGCATTGCTTATGTATTTTGTATGTGTGAGTATATATATATATATATATATATATATATTAATATATATGTTATATATCCACCATTCAATAAGTTCTTAGGATACTCAATTTTTTTTCCCGTTTTGCCATCGTTGTAGTCGACTTATGACACAGTGCCTGTTTGGTGGTGCCTTTCTTCTTCGTTTAGGACCTTTTTTTTGCGACTTCGTCATTCAAAGTCACTAATAATGCTAAGTAACATTCACTATTCCTCCTTGTTCCTTTTCAAGACAGTCGATGAATATTATATCAACCGCAATCCAAAACACGAACGCCATAACCTACCCAGCTTTGCGTTTTTGCCGGGTGGCTATTTACTACCGACTTGAGTCCGGAGTGCTGCCACAAATTCATGTTGGATCAATTGTCATATCGCACCAAAAAATTACTTTTATTTCACTTAAGCAGCTCCAAAAAGCGCTCTAAGCGGTCTTAACATGTTCTTGTTCTTCGTACAAACGCTCTACTCACTTCAAACAGAACTTTCTCAAGGACAAATGTTCGTGGAAAAGAGTAAATATATTGCTATCTGATGTCTGATAAGGTATCAGCTATCTCAGGCAATTTCGCTGCCCGATTTTCCAAAACGATTTTCTGCACATTTTTTATGTTTTCTGTAACAATTACCGAATTTGGGCGACCAGAGCGGTTAGCGCCATTCGTGCCCACAGGATCTCATTCAAAGCCATTAAATCGACGACAAATTGATGTTTTCAACGTAGAAGACTTACTATAATGCTTTGGTTTGAATGGTTTTTTTTCCGATTAGAAAGCAATACTTTACCAACACACGAAATTCAAAATATTCCAAAGTTTTGAATATTACAAAAGCTGCATCACTAAAACAATTGTAACTTGTAAACCCACTATCGGAATGTCATGACAGGTCACGCTTGCAAGTTGATACTATATAAAAAACATATGGATTCGTCAACATTGGTGAAATCTCTATGCCATCCTACGAACTTATTGAGTGATATGTTATGTTATGTGGTGTATTGCATGCTTGTGTCTTTTTGTTATTGTAGTTGATTTTCCTTTGCTTTAGATATTAACAAATGATAAATATTTTGTATAAATATCTCACACTATTCATCATATACATGTAAGAATTATTATTATTTTATTTGTATGAAATTCATAAACTTAATTAAAATACATTTTTAAAAATCATTTAAATGTCTGGTGTAACCTCTGCTGCCTATTTATTATCGATAATATTATATATATATATCTCCTCTCTCTAGCTATCATCGCTTATAGATAGACCGAAATTAACCTCGGAACATTGGAAGAAACAAAAATTATGTAAAAATATTTACTTTTTACAATTTTCTAATTTTTTTCGGTCGTTTTCAATAACTCTTAAGAGGTTTTTGATTTCGGTTTTCAATTATGCTCTACTCAGATGTAGTATTTATACGAATATGTGTAATAAAATGAAAGACTTGAAATAGACCCACGTTTCATTACATGACCCACGTATTATATGATGCAGAATTATTTCTGCATCGTTTTGAGCCAGTTTATCTGTCTATCCTTCGGATGTTTGTCCATATATTTCGAACTTTCATTTAAAAAGAACTACTGTCAAAAGTATAAGGTTTGGCACGCCTTTGCAGGCGCAGTCTCGATTAATTAAATTTCAGTTTTAATTAGAGTTTTATATGTCCGCTTGTACTAGCAGGTTTTATTTCACTCTAAACGTTCACTTCGGATTAAAAATAATAATTAAAAAAACACTATACAACTAATACAGAGCTACTTCTCGCAAACATGTGTTTTTGTAAGTTGACTTCACTTTGCAAAACATATGATTTCTTTAATTGCAAAAAATAAATAAAAACACCTTAAAAAACTAAAGTCTTCAAATAAATTAAATATTTAATAAATTGGTAAATAATTAAATAAATTAATAACTCAAAATTAAATAATTAAATTATTAAAATTATTATTTATTGATATTTTTCTTTTCATTTATATATTTTTTCAAGTTAGGTCTTTCTCTATCTTGTTCTAGTTTTCTTTCCATGAGTTTTCTCATATGTTTTTATAAATTTCCATTTCTCCTTTGCTCTTTCCTTTATTATAATGATTGATTTTTCCTTACTATTGGCATAATTGTTCTTATCCATAAAGCGCAGAATTGACGTCATTTATAAATTCTAGGTAAGTTTTACAAATTGAAATTGATTTTGTACTAGAACTTGCAATTTTGTTATGTGAACATATCTTATAATTAAATTGAGAATACACACCTTGTAAGTGCCAGAAACCTTTCGACAGTTGGAAAATTTACATATGAAGGGATCAATCCTATGAAAGTACCTGCAGAACGTAATATCAATAAAATATTTAATTTCATTTAAATACCGAAACTAATTCTGTAAACTTTCTTTTTTGAATATGTATAAATCATATAGAATTTTTTTTGCCTTAAGCCCATATAGTATTGGTATTTGGTGCTCTTCTTATTTTAGTTCAAGAATTTATTTCTTCTTCAGATAAACAAATTACGTTAATAGAGCAATAACTATAGGACTTGGAGTTGTAGGTAGGAAGCGGGTAAAACGCGATTAATGTTTATCGGTAGACTCGTTTTTTTTAAATTATTTAGTTTCGTTATTATTTTTTCGCTATATATTATCCATCAAGTGTATATAAGTTTATATTTTATAAATATTTTTCACCCACTAGATAAGAATAGATGGAAAAGGGTCATACAACCATCGTAGTCTTAATTGTTTTTGATTTTAAATAATTTTACGTATCTATTATCGATTAACTGCCACATGTGTAAACCAATAATTGCTAATAACTGGATAATTATAATTGATCACTTGCTTCTATATATATACGCATATTCAAATGTATCCCCATATGTGCAAATCAATCTTCTTCACATTTTGTGTTTTTTTTTTTTTTTTCGTATAAATATATATTTCGGTTATAACTGAACGCTCCGTTCCTTTCGCATTAGTAAGAGTATAGAGAAAAGTAAGACAAGCCCATGTAAATGTTATTAAAATCAATTGATTACTAGAGTGTTATGTCAATTATAAAGAACGCAATGTTTTGTTAGTTTGTTTTCTTTCTCTTTCTTTCCTTTTTTCTCTTCCTTTCCTATTTGAATAACTAAACGGATAATATGCAGATGTTACCATAAAAAGTACAAAGATTGACAGATAGACTGATATGCATATAAAACTAAAATGCATCCGCATATATGTGAAGAGGCTTCCAAAATGATACGTGATATAAAGTAAAACAAAAAGAAACGAAAAAAGAAAAAGTAAAGCGAAATACAAAAAAAAAAAAAACAATAACTCTGTCTAGATAATTGCCTTTATTTGGCATGCATATGAATATTTTAAGTAGAGAGCAAAGTTGAGAAGTGAAAATCTAATATAAACTCATTTAGACAGATATATGGAAGGAAGCCATGCAAAACAAGAAGTTGCGGTTTATTTTTAAAGTTTGACAAACATTTATATTTAACATAAAGTTTCGTTTAAAAATTTCAAGCGAAAAATCGCTTTTTTGCTGCATTTTCTTTTCGATTTCTTTTAAAAAGTTTTCATCTTTAAATTGGGTTAATTGATTTTATGTGTGACTTACCGTACACTATTTGTGTATATCAATGTACAACGAACACTATCTAGAAATAAGTGGGTATGTATAACCGGTTTCTAGTTTTGTTTTTTTTTTTTTTTTTTTTCTCTTTGGTTACATAAAATTTTCTATGGTTCATAGCTTTAGCACCCAATTATTTTTGCTCAATTGATTTTACTTGATGTCAAACTAGTTTTGTCTCTAAGCACTAAATACTCACAATATTACTAACCATGTTCGTTTATAGTGATTACATTTTCTATTTCCAAGTCTTCCACAATTGACCAGCATAGTCATGCGGTGGTGCAATACACCAAACACCTAGATCTAATGTTAATTTACCAATCGTGTTGACAACATATCTAGATGATGGGGAAATTCGTAAACGAATATGTTACGAAAAGCGGATCCCACTCATTTTTCTTATAAAATGAAATGAATGTCTTTATGCTATACGTCAGTTGTGCTCACCACAATTTTCGACACACATATACACAAGCATATTCGAATACTGTTCGATTCTTGAGCAAAATATAAAATTTTGTTTGAAGGAAATATCAAAAATTCATTACCAAAACACAATCGAAAATCTTTTGTCTTTTTTTATTTACCAAAAGCGGAAATGTTAAATTTGACAAATGTGTATAACGCTTGGAAAAAATGCATCAGATACTTTGTAAAATAAATTAAATAAGTTAGGGATAAGTTAGGAAGAGTCCATTTACCCATACCTGTCTGTCTTATTGTCTAGAAAGAATAAAATGATCCTAAACGTTTTCTTATCTCTCTCGATAGGCTAAATACCCTTTAAATTGGTTCGCGCAAACTTTTTCTTAATAACATTCACTTGTCAAGTTCAAAAATCAGTCAAATTGCATCAACTGTATCAATCATTTATAATTTATATACAGAAATGAAGTTATGTCTAACACTATTTGGAGTACAGCGTATATGAAATTTATGCGGATCTATTCCATATATACAGAGAGAATTAAACTAGACTAACGTTTGATTATATAACAATTTTATTAAATGAAATTAAAATTAATATTTTTCGTCACATAAATCTATAATTTTAACTAATTAATCTTTGTAGACTCAATTTCGTTCACAACATTGATTACTATAGCCTATAAATTTGATAACTGAAGTTTCATTAGTATGACTATAAACTGTCAAAGTTTAGCGTGTTTCTATTAGTTACAATATCTACGTTGCAGAATGCGAAAAATGTAAGAAAAAGATAAGTCTTTCCTTTATATAGGTTTCAGAAACATATCATTTAAATACGGTCCCATCTGAATATAAGTTTTTTCTTATATTTTTTTTGAATCTTTTTTTTTTTTTATTAATACCAAATAAAATGATTAATATTTTGTTACTCATTTGCGTTTTTAAAACATTTTCTGCTCATAATTTATTAATAATTTATTCTCTTTAAGTCAAATGAGACAGGAGTGTTGCGAACTATTATCATTAAAACTTCAAATCGCTTAATACAAACTAATTTCATATTCAGTTAATTTGTGAAAAGAGTCTCAAAAATAATATAAACAAAGAAATGGTTGTTGACAACTTATATGTTATAAAACAAGTGAAAGTGTTTGAAACAATGTGTATCTCTGCTATGTGTAATCTTTCGATTAAAAACTGATGACATTTTTCATCAAACTACAGTTCGCTTACATTAATGTTCAGTGCTATTTAGACAGCTTTAGCTCTTAGCTCTTTAGCATATATCAAATATTTTGGTTTATAAAAAAAGCCTCAGTTACCTCAGTTATTGTTGGTAGCGTCGTCTGGTTGGAACGGATTATAAAATAGCTGATCTGTATGGGAAACCTTTATCTGTATGGGGAATTATTCATTTGTATGAGCAATTTACATCTGTGTGGGAATTTGTCATCCGTTTGGGAAATTTTCCATTTGTATGGGAAATTTTTCATCTATATGGGAAATTTTCGTCTGCACTGGAAACATTCATCTCTACGGGAAATGTTTCATGTAGAAATTTTTCGTCTGCATACAAAATTTTCGTCTGTATGGGAAAGTTTCATGTGTGAGAAGAAGTTCCACCTGTATAGGAGTGTTCCATCTGTATGGAAAAGTTCCCTTAATACGCGCAAGAGTAGAGCAAAGGGAGCAAGAGCAATTGAGCAATTCTTTCTTACAGCATTATGCATAACACAAATAAAATCTCTCAATGAGTTTAATGATTGATAAGAAGTCGCTGATTGCGATAACTCCATTTTTTTTTTGTTTTCTTTTTGGATTAGAAAAGGAGGCAATCATCTTATTGTGTCTATAGTTAAATTTTAAGAGGTCTTCCAGTAAAATTGATCGTTAACAAAACATATTTTACACTTAAAGCATTGTCAGGCGTTACCCCTTACATTTTTCCATATTTCCGATCAAACATGAATTCTATGTGGAAAGAATTCCGTAATCTTTTGAAAAAATCCAGACATTTCGCCATTGACATTGGTTTTGAGTAATGAAAGAAATTGCGCTGCTTAGATATATCTAAAGATCATGGCATGTGAAATTTGCTTCTTCTTAGGAGGTTTTAACATATAAGCTGTACACATAAACAAAAAAAATGAATTGTGGTTTATCAATAAGAGTGCGCGTATAGTTCCAAAGACAAAGAATTTTAGAGAAATCAACCCTGAATTTTATTGTCTTGTTTTTCTTTTAGAACTAAGCATATTCCTCTTGGATATATTGTTTTAGAAAATATTATCTGTAAGCTAATTGGTTTTGGGTATTCTCGGGAATTTCCATTGAGTTGGAAAATCACATTGAATTGGAAACGGTTCACTTTCCAAGTTTTTTAATTTTTTACTTAAAAAACGTCTTACAACGTTCAACAATTATAAGCAAAAAAAGAAAAAAAAACAATTAAGAGGATAGGAGTCGTATTTATATTTATTTTATTCATTTATGTATTTATATTATTTATAACAATTTAATTGCTTCACGTATATGGGGGATAGTGGGATAGTGCACATGAAGACTTTAGGGTTTTTTAAAGCTTTTAGAGATCTCTTTAACATATATCAAAAAACTGGAAATGTATTATTTCTTCAAAATTTTTTATGAACCGATTTGGATATTGTAATTTTGATTCCACTACTAGTGCACTGGTCATGATGAATAGTAACAATAATTTGTTTTTTGTACTTTTTATAACATAAGGCATGATTTAGTTTTTCATTTATGTTTGCATTTCTTACTTTTGTTTAGTTTTTGTAAGGATTTTATTCAGACACGAATCTCAACAAGTTTTGGGATCTAACTTCACACTAGAGTTATTGAATTACCAATACCATCTGTTGATTTGTCTGTTTCTAAATATGTTTTTACTTTGTTTTCATTTATATTTGAAACCGTTTTATTCGTAATTCTTATTTAGTAATTCGAAATGTAACGGAAATTGCTAAGCTTGTGTCTTCTCGTTTTAATTTCGAATATGTAAATATTTTGAAGAATTTTGTTTCAATTTCGTTAGAAGAGGCAAAAACAATCAATTGTTTGTTTTACGGTTTTACGGTTTTGATTTCTTTATATTTAATTGAATTTGATATCACAGAAAATGTTTGTTTATGGCGATCAACTGAAAATATACATAACAACGCTGAACATTTTCTAATTAAATTGAAATTGATAAACATCTGAGCATATGTGGCTTAGCGACAAAGCACAAAGAAAATTATAAGAATAACTTCTCATTGCGATGACAATTCTTTCTTTGATTATACTCTGGCCCGCAAGGCGTAATCGTTTATTTATTCATTAATCAGTTACACGAAAAATTGCAGTGAATGCGAGCTTATGCAGGCTTGTAACTGTAAACCGAAATATATGTAAAATTTAATGTTTATTTTAAACGGTAATATTGTGGGTGTTTTGTTTATTCTCCATATATTATATATTTTTTTTTACGAGTTTTGTAAATAACTGTATTTGACCATAAATGAATAAAGCTATTAAGTAAGTGATGGTAGTGATGATGATGATGATGATGATGATCATCATCGCGATGATAATGATCGTGATGGTGACAACGAAGCTTGCAATTATGAATTTAAAAATTTAAAAATTTAAAAAGGAATCGTTTGCACTATGAATCGCACCGAATGCTTTGATACCGACCATAATCATTTTTGCTGTGCTTTGTTTTCTTTGCGTATACAATAAGATTGTGGACGTAAGTTAATAAGAAAACGTAACCATGTTCTTCTGTAGGTGCGGCTAAGTTGACGTATAGGGCAACATAATATATTCGAAGCATTACACATAGCATACTAGAGAAGCTACTTACTTTCCTGTTGAACCCAAATGATGACCGGTTTTTTTAAATTATTTTAAAAACGGTCCGCAAGTATAATGCGGTAATAATGGAGCCCACGTCTACTATTCAGTCCAGTTAAATAATGCAGTTGTAGTACTCGTGGTTTGAATTTTTGTAAGATGTGATCGCTTTCTTAAAACATTCGATAAGCAAGCATGCGCCGTAGCAGTCGTCGTAGACATTTATAGCTTGTTTTTGATCTGCTAAGAAGGGTATGATAAGAAAATGTTCATCTCAGTAGTCAACGGTAGCTGGAGTCTGTTTGTGTTTGTTGAAAAAAGGCAAACCAACGAACACGCCAGAAGGAACTGCGAAACTAAGTATTCACTGAAAACCTTCGACTTCCTTACTGCTAATCCACTGATCTTTCGCCATCATGTTGTAAATTTTTATTATTTGCGATAATCGTTTAGTGGCCTTTAGTTGTTGAGTTGTGACAATACTTTCTATACATCATTAGAAAAGGAACAAGCAACGTGGATAGACAAAGCTTGACTATATCTACAGGAAGTTGATTAAAAATTTGAAAGTGGAACAAATTTTACGATATTACTTAAGAAAAGGCCAAGTGAATATGCCATAATCTTGAAACAGAAAAAAAATCCGCAACTTTTTTTTTGCATAGAATAAGTCTCATATTCTTACCGCTTTTAAACGGGCGTTAGAGGAGATTTTAAGTCAATTTTCGTGGAAGATTTAGGAATTGAGACAAAGCTTAGAGAGCTTGTTCTGATAAGTGTTTTCAGATATTATAGAGAAATGACAAAATCGTTATGTCATTAACTTCTGCAGGTGCTTCTAATAAAGTTTAATTCGCCTTTTGAGAGCGCTAACAAAGCCTTTATGTAAATGTCATTAAATGTAAAAATTATCATTTGATGAACATTTTCTTGCAAAATTAAAGCCATAAGGAATATGAAATGAAAATTAATTTTGAAAATTGTCAAAATAAAGAATCACTTTTTTAAGTTCCCATACACAGATGTGTGTTGTTTCCATATAACACATCGCTCAATAAGTTCATAGGATCATTAATTTCTTTTTAATTCAGCAAACGTTGTACTTGACTTGTGACATAGCGTTATAATCTTCTCTATACTGTCATATAAAACTGGAAACTGTGTTATATACTTTTTATCAATTGCAGGATAGTCTGTGAAGAGTACACCAGGCGAATCCCAAAATGTATAAGCTTTCAGCCGACTTTTATGTTTTTCGTTGGTAAATGTTCATGAATGCGATCTGATATCATTAAAGTATCAGCTCTCTCACGCAACTTCACTTTCCGATTTTCAACACGATTTTGTGCACTTTTCTTATGTTGTTTAGAACAACTGCCAAATTCATGAGAACACAACTGTCAGCACCATTCGTGTCCGTAGGATCTCATTTCAAATCGGCAAACTACCGACAAAAAAGAAAAAAATATTTACTTTCCAAGCCGATTCTTGGTTTGGATGGTACAGGAATGAGAATGGAAAATTCACATTTTCTTTTATTGTTTTGAAAATTATAAAAGTAGCG
>KK351118.1:48506-83606 GCA_000671755.1 Glossina brevipalpis
CATGCATACGTGTATTGTTATTGTTGTTAGTGTTGGGTTGCCTCATCCACATGCATACGTGTATTGTTATTGTTGTCATTTCTTTTGTGTACAACACATACCATTATCGTCAACATCAAGAGACCATATTAAGCATTCAGCATGTGTGTGTCGTATAAACTTTTTTTTTTGCAGTATTTTGTTTTTATGCCTTTTTTCGTTTACTTTTCTTGTTTGAGTTCTTTTGCTTATTTACGTCTTTACTGAAAAAGTTCCTTATTTGTCATCGGTTGGTTGTAACCGGTTTTTATAATTTTTCATTTTCTTAGTACAACTATGGCAAGATCTGAGACATTATGATGTTTGATAAAAACCAAAAAAAACCAAAGTTGGTCTGATTTTTTTTGTTTTTTGTTTGCTTTTTTGGCTAAGCAAGCGAATATATTTCTTGTGTCTTTGCAATACTCTAACACTAACGTAATTATGCTTAAGCTTATATAATAAGCTTAAAAAATTATTAAAAAATTCAATTTGAACTATAAGAAATTTGTGATAAAAATAACTTACTTTTGAGAAATAGCCGCAAATGTTAACCCCTTTGTAGCCTTAAAAAAATGAAACAATTAATTATAGATTCCCTGACTTTTATAAAGTAACGATTTGTTTGAAGCCGGAGTCTTAATTTTTCCAATCAAGAGAATTTTTATCACAGACATTACTCAGACAGACATAGGGACATGCCAAAGATCAATTGAGAGTTTGAAAATGATCAAGAGTCCATATATTATATATGATCGCTGGCACTTTTCACAAAATTTTTAATAATAATTTTAATACCCTACACCACTTCAGTTACTTTCGTGAAAAAATCCTGCACAATATGCCTTGTTTCGACGTAAATCTCTTACAGAGAAAGGGCCTAAAACCGTTTAACCGTCCAAATTTAGCACATTTAATTTTTCTGTTGAAGATATTCATACTCTTCTACTATTTTTGCCAAGAACGAGTAAAAATTAGACTTACCCTTCATGAGAACCAGATCAACACTTTTCACATTTATTTTAAACGCTAAGATACTAGTTCCTATCGATTTTTGTTGTAATGTTTATGGTAAAAATGTTCTGATCGAATCCATTTTCAATAGCGTTCGACCAAAGGACTTCGTTGTCTCAAATACAAACTTAGGCCGATTCAAAAATGATTCTGATCAATCAGAGTAACTACCACAATTCAATGGTTTCAAAAGACCCACCTAGAATTGTTATCAGCCGAGTACAAAATAACCGACGATTCAAAATATAAATTTTATGCAAAAATTAGAAAATGCAGGTTGAACATGTACAGGCAAAGTGAGATACAAGCTTAAGTCAATCCAGAAAATAATTCTGAATCGATTAGTTTAATAAAAGGGAGGCATATTTTAAGCCCACCTACATGGCACATACATCTACTAACTACTACATGTACTAAAAGTGGTGTAAGGTCTAGTAAAAACAATTCAGAATCTTTTCTTGCCGCTTTGCTTTTACTTTTCGTTAAAAAATTGTTTATAGAAACTGTGTTTAGGAACACTACTCTACGTTATGTCTAAAATGAATTGTATTTTTTGACTAAATGCAAAAGAAAGTTTGTAGTATCATCTTTGGCTTTCTAAATATTTAAATATTTAATTCATACTTTTTAAAAGTAACATTTAATCGTAATAGCTTGTCGGCACGAACGTGTCTGAGATGAAAATCTAAGATGAAGTTTCATTATCTAGAATGTCGTTAACATAGTTTCAGTCAGATAATCGTTAAGGAGCGCCTTAACCGTTAATACGTTAAAAGATTAAATCATCGCTGCTAGGATTTGTCAATTGTTAAATACAATTTTCGTTGCTATTAATTTCTGGCCTTATCTAACTACAGTGGAATGTACAGAAAGAGCATATATATATGCACAATTATTCAATCAAGTTTTATGTGTTTGATAATTTTTAACGTTTCTAACCATGTAAATGTATGTAATGTATGATTAGGATGACTCCGCTATCCACAGGTAGTCTATTTAGTCTCTGACTCATTGTTGTTCCTTCTCCTTTCAATTTTTAATATTTCGGACAATAGACGGATAGACGGGCAAATGCCAGAAAATAGCTAAGACGACTCGAATGATCTAGAATAATACAAAATATTTTTTACGGATGTTCTAATGGGAGACCGCAGCTCCGTTGTATCCGATCACTTGCGTTAAGCTGCCTAATAACTGAATACGCTTTTATTCAAGCTTAAGAACAGCTAGCGGACATGGTGTCTAGGTGCACTTCACATTTGATACTGGTCATAAATATGTATTTTTTATGGGTTTTCTGAAGTTTCTTTGTAATTATTATACATATTATGAAAAAAAAAAAATGAAATTTTTATACCTTACAAGATAAGGTGGGCGTGTTCAATGTTTTCTATTTTCATATAAGGCCTATGTCATACAGCGATATTTTAAGTTATTTATTTTAACTACTGCAGCTTGTGAGTAATCGGCAAAAAGCGAAATTTTTTTTTTTGCTTTAGAAAATAGCGATGGTCGCAGCTTACATTGTACTGCTGGCGTGTCTTTTGACTTATTTGTGCCATTTTCAATAGCAGCCTGCATGCAAGCACTTGCAATGCTTTTGCCAAATTTTAAGCCGACATCTGAATTTTTGCGGTCAGAGATATGCTGATCACACACATTGTACAGACGGACAGACGGACTTGTTTAAATGTGGAGTCTCTGAAGCTTGCTTTTGAGTCTTGCAAACAAAATAACACAAAAAATATATGATCAACCTGCGAAGTTGGATATAGAAACGAAAACGACGCCTTTCGTGTGCAATTTTAATTAAACAATGGGGTGCTATATAAAATCGCTACGATATTGGGATATGCTACTTTTTTCATTCCTTTTGTAACATTAAAAAATACTTGTCAGTGAGACTACAGAGTACATATAAAGCATAAAGTCAACAACTAACTAACTAACTACCATTATAAATTTACGAATTTCTGATACCGTTCTAATCCCTTCCTGCAAGCAATAAATCTAAATATGTTTAAATAAATTTTATAGGTTAAGTGACTAAAGTTAGATTTCCATAGTTTTCTTACCTGTTTCTAATAATAATTATTATTTTTATTTTCTTTGAACAAAATAAAAAATTCTTTAAATATCATTTAGTATAAGGATGCCTTCACATAAATATATACTTACGTACACTTATGCATATATATAAAATGTGTTTTGTTTTTACTATGCATATGTATGGTGCGCACCTAAACACGTGAATATAATCAAAACTGTAGACAACTATATTTTTCTCAAGATTTACTCTTCTCGCAAACACGAAGTATGCAGACGTTTGAAAAGCTTAAATATTTATACATATGAACCCCAAATAGGTATGCATATGAAAACACTATGTTATATGTTTATATAAATGTACGAAAAAATTTAACATAACATAACCCTTCTGTGCTAAAGAATCTAAAGTATTCACGTGCATCTTGCTTTAGTTATTGTATGCATAAGCCATAGAATACGTCTGTTGGTGTGTATAAGCGCATTCTCTTGCTGTTGAATTTTTAATGGACTTGAGATTTTTTTCTTCTTTGCTTTCGTTCTTTCTTGCTAGGTGTCTTTACTATCTTTTCATGAACATAAAAAATATTGTATAAGACAAATACCAGAAAACACACCTATATATATATATATATATATATGTGTGTGTGTGCGTCGTCCTCCCCATGGGTGTTTTAAGAGTTTTCTTCAGGTTATACATTTCGTTTCTTATTTTCTATAGAAGACAGCGAAAAAAGAAAATGATTTCATGTCTTAAATATTTAACATCCTGTAATCGTTTGGAAAATTCCCTATAGACAGTCAGTGGGTCAGGTTTCGTGAATTGCTTTAAAGTTCCTTTAAAGATTAGAGAAGAAACGATTTCTCTTCAAATGTCGCAAACTGTGTTTCCTACATAATTGGAAAATATTAGCTTACTTGAGCTGAGCATCAAGGGTAAGCATTTCACTGCTGCGCTTCGAAATCAAGTGTTATGTGCGAACGAACACACTTGGAAAAACACAACAAGAAAAAAAGTGTGTATATATATAACGTCTATATCTTTCAATGGGATTCATTTTTAAAAAGCTCTAAACCAACTTCCAAAATAAAATATCTTTCTATGCAGATAATTATAAGCGCAGCAGAACTCTAAAGCAGAAGACAAAAAAATAAAAAAAGAAACAAAGGAAAAGCATGTATGGAACACATGGTAGATTGTTTGGTTATAACCATCTGTTGGTTATGCATATAAAGTAACATGTGTGTGTGATTTATTTTCTTAGCATTCTGCGACCCACTTGGGAGCCATCTGTCACGCATGCAAACGTGTGCATGGCTGGTCTACATAGTAGCTACGATTTGCAAGGCGTTGCATTGTTTTATTACTAGTGTGTGCGTAAAATGAAACTAAAATCTTTGAAAACTCTACATGTTTGGCTCCAACTTTGTTCATCTGACTAATAAAATTTTTCTCTGAGTAATAAAAACGATTTAACACTAAGGTTATATGATCTATACGGATGCCAGCGGCCAGGCTGTGTGTCAACTTCGTCTCATGTCTCATGTTTCAAAAATTTAAAAGCATTTCATAAATAATAATATTGTCCATAAATAAAGCTAATGAACAATAATTTTTTTATTTTATCGTAAAGTTAAGTATCACAGAAACCAGTCAACATCTATTTACTAATGCATTAAAGAGCTGCCATTTTGCGCAAGTCAATTAAAAGGCGAGAGTACATAATTGGCGTTATCGCCATCAGTAAGTTCATCGATAATCAATATAACCTGTCTATGCTTTTGTCATCACTAGCAAAGCAATTAAATGGAAGTAATAGTGATTAGATACTTAAGCAAGAAAAAATTTTATAAAAATATTCTTTTCATAAAAAATTATAGTCTCTCGTCCAATTATATCAATCATGCAAAGTTTGACTTGAGATAAATTGTCATTAAATTGAATCATTAAAACATTAAAGTCAATTAACACTGTGCCGTTAACACTTGGACTTTCGCAAAGTCTTTGTTAACATACTGCAAGTAACTCGATTAAAAACCAACGAGGATTTCGAATGAATTAAATGCTCCGTTGATTTCTTTGTTAACATATATGTGGTCTGAGCAACAGCCATTGAGAATTTGTTTTTTTTTTTTTTGAGAAAAGTAAATAATTATTTTATGGACTTGGGTTCATAATGGCCTCATAAGAAGGCAATGAGAATTTTTGATTTTTTATTTACTGTTAGTTATGTTCAGTTCCCTTAAAATGGTTATAATCCCTTCTTTTTGATGTTGTCAGCTGTGCCCCCAACTCAGCTTATTTAAAGTCCAGTTCGGGTTAAATTTTTGACTAAGTTTTGATCGGATTTTTATAATGCGTTAAATTTTATCCTGAAAATAGACTCGATCATCTTGTCTTTCATTACAAACTGTTGAACAATTCGGTCGACCTTAGTGATGATTCCCGTATCATGAATTTTCGGGTTAGGATACTTAGACATTGCCTTATAGAATTTGCTGTAGATCTCATAACGAAGTACCGCGACTCATCGGTTTTTAATCGCATAATCCGACTCGGTGGAATACTCTCCCTGCAATGGTTTTTCACATCTTTGGAATTTTTTTCATTTCCAAGTCGAACGCACATCCCTTTTTCCTGAACATCCCTTGCGTATATGATGAAATTTGCGAGAGAAGTCCAAGAGTGTTGTTTGCGAGCAATTTCGTTCGTTTATAGATGAAGGATGCTTAACATAATTTTTCTTTGAAGATTACTGGAAATTTTTGTAGAATAATGGAGCGGTAGTCATTGTATGATTCTTACAAATAATCTATAGTTCTTATGATTAATTATAAGCTTTGGGTGTATATAGCTAAAGATTTAATGTAATTTTCGAATGAATTTCATGGTCGACATCAATAGATGATGGATGGCATAGGCTCTGATTGTCTCGTCGGGTTAAAGATTCTGTACCTCTGCCTTCTATGCTTCACCTTAAGTTCTTGTTCATCTTGATAGAAATTTGCACAAAAATAAAAACAGAAATTCAAATGAAAAAAAAAGTGTTTTTTCAACCTTTCATTTATTTTTTTCATTTAATTTTCTAACAATAAATCATATTAAAATTTTTAAACCACGTGTTTGTCTTTAAATAAAAAATGAATTTTTTCGTATAACGACATCATGACAGTTTGTTCATTTTCTTTTAGACACTAATATGAAACGTATCTTAATGTTTCTAAATCATTATAAACAAAGTACAATCATGTATGTACATATGTATACATGTTTATGACAACATTAAAAGTGTACCGAAGAATGCACATCACGTTTTTAATTTAAAAACATTTTCTTCCAATTTTTTCGAAAATTTTTTTACGGAAACATGCAACAAGAAAGGCGCTAGAAAAAGTTGCGAAACGTTAATAGGTGACTTAAAATGAAATATGATGAAGAAAATGATCAAAGGAAGAGCAAGAAACAGTAATAGATCGAAAAGAAAGATTAAAGTTAACAATTTAAATGAAAACAAAAAAAAATGAATGCTTCAAAAATAAATTCATTATGAATAAAATATATTTTTTATTTATTTTGTTAAAAGAAAAAGTCGTGGTCTACGTTCCGGCTTAATTTTTTAAATTAAAATGCTTGCATGACTTAAGTAGATACGATTAACTTTATATGCCCTACTATTTAACATAAAAATTCTTTTCGAGATTTTTTTCCCCAAAAATTATTGTATTTTTTTTTTACTATTATTATTTTAATAAAAATAGTTATTATATCCACAAACCTTACGGACCAATTCGTATTCTCTTTGTTAATAACTACAATAAATGTTATATTTTCTTAGATCAGAATGGAATCATTAGAAGTAAGTAAAAAAAGTAACCCTATAATTTTTAATATTTTGTGACCAAAAGTGGGCGATAACAGTAATTTAACATAAAAATTAATCACACAAAATTTGGGCCACATAAGTTTATAGTTCGGATCCCATCACATATAAGGGTCCTTATGAAAAGTAAATTCTTATCTGATAAGAAAGACTGATTTTGAGTAGTTTATAACCGGAAGTATTTGAAAAATAATGATATCTTTCATAGAAAAATTAATTTTATGAAATTTAAAAAGGCTCCCGATGAAAGCGAGCTTCTTTTGCATGGAAACACACAAGTTATATGTTATTATGTTATTTTATCATGAAAATAGATGAGGATTTGTGTTAAGTGAAGTGTGAAGTGTGAAATGAAGTAAGGTATTTAAAGTTTGGCTTTAACCAATTATAATGTTTTTATTATTGATATCCATTCTTTCTAACGACTTTATCTTCAAATAAAAAAAAAAAAATATTTTTTTCCTTTTCATTTTGAAACAACGTTACATTGTACTTCAAATTGTGTAAAAAGTAGACTTTAGTTTTTAACTATAAATGCTTTTGTTCTTGTTCTTCGAGTATAAGTACTTTAGAATACATACATAATTTAGTTTCTAGTTTCTATTAATCTATATACAAAACTTGTTAGTTTCATTTTATAAAATCGGGGAGAATGATTTAAACATTTCCTACGGAAAGTAATTATCTTACATAATTTGCCTTAATGCACATCATTTTCATGTTGTCTTCCTCGTTCACATACCTTGAAATCCTCATTTAAAACGTTTTTCTTCTTTTAAACCATTGGTTACTGGTTTCTATCTTAATGCAACTGAGTTTACAAAATTTTCCTTTAAATCATTTCTTCTCTCTTTTTTTCTTTAGTTTTGTTTTTTCACTTTTGTTGTGTATTGTAAACCAATTGAAATTCTCGAAATGCATTTTACAACTTGACATATATATTTCTTCATTGTTATATATTATAATACTTGTATTGTTGTTTTTGTTGTTTTTATTGCTTTCGTATATTTTATATATTGTTTTGTATACAAAACAACCATTACCTGGTTTTTTTATACATTTTTCCTTTTGTGTGCGTGTGTGTTCTTTTTCTCATAGTTAAAGAACATTAAAATCGTTGCATACTTTCAGTAGCTCAAATATTGCATCAGTAAAGAACATTTGTTTTTTTTTTTAATGCTTTCCGTTATAAGTGAATGGATTTTGAGAGTAAAACGCATAAAAGGTAAAAATATCACAAACAATAATAACAAAAAATTGTTTTGGCTGAGCAGAGAAAATTTCTATAAAAAAAAAAAAAAAATTAAGAAAAAAAACAAAAAACCATACAATCATTTTAAGACGAATTTTGGACACTGATCGTCTGCATTAGATGAATTGGAAATAAAATCAAATGTAAATCTTAAGCAAGAACTTTCCATAGAGTTGTTTAAAGGTGAAAGCCATTCTGAATTTCTCAGAACATTTTTTATTTTTGTTGGCTAAATAGATGTTTTGAATTTTCTAGAATATGAAGAAAAGATATTCTCATCATCTGAAAAGCATTTTTTTGCCGGTAATTCCTTATTTTTCCTCTAAGCGTTTCGAAAAGACTGCGTGTGTTAAATGAATCCCCTCTGAAGAAACTATGTCTTAGTGTTTTGTCTGTTGATTTCTTACTTTTCTAATACACAAGCAGATGTCTTTAGAAACTGTTTGTGTTAACCAAAAAAGTATTTTTAAACAAAAAGGTGCAAGCGTAACTTCAGCGAGACGACCGCGAAATAAATATGAAGTTGAAGGCGATTCAAGCGTATGCGATTTTAAGTCTTTCTACCAAGAATTTAAAAGTTTGAAATAAAGTTTTTAAGGTTAATTATGAATTTGACTAAAGTATTAAATATTTTCTGGTCATTTTATCTCTCATTTCGCAGCATATAAAGTGTAAAATGTACGAATCTGTGCCTGACAGATGCAGCAATATCTTTGAGAAAAGAAGATAAGGAACAAAATGTTATATGTATGGAAAGGCTGTATTATTGTGCTTATGGTATTATAGATTAATGGAAGAACGAATAGAAAATTTATTAAAATAAAAAAAAGCGTTTCCATAGCATGTTACAAAACTTTCAATGTGTTTTGTAATTTGAATAATCTTTCGTTTTTCCCCTTTTTCAGTTTTCCCCCTTAAAAGGCAATGCTATCGTGCGTGCATAATATTATGAGTCGATAAAAAAAAAATATTTTTAGAAAACTTTTTCGGTCGTACTACCAAAAATCATTACGTTCACGTAACACGAAAGCAAAAAAAAAAAAATTCTTGAAGTATTATTTAAAACCTAGACACAAATAATATTTTTTTTAAATTTAAAAGTGTTATTTATTTTAATCAAAACCAGCTTTATGCGATAGAAAATTTCATTGTTGGCAAATTTCTTCTTTAATTAAAGAATAGGAGAAGTTTATTACTAAAATTATTTTTTGCTCCTTAGATATTTAAAATCTATTATCGATAAACATTTATCAATATATGTTCATCGATAACACCTTTAATAAAAAAGATTCGAATATTTATTGTTAAGAAAAAATGTTTTGACACTTTTCTCATGTTTTATTTATCGATTATTCGCATTAATTAATGCAAGAAAATCTTATATGAGTTTTCTATGTGAAAAATATAAATAAAAATATACATAAAATGCATTATTTTTTAAATAAATTTTTCCATATTTGATAATTTGGAAAATTTTTACCAGATCTATAGCTGATTTTTTCCTCTATCAAGGCATACTTTTGAGGATAAGGTTTGGCGGCAGAATCAGATTGTTTTCTAAAACAAAAATTTTTAACACTTAATTTTTTAAAAATTTGAAAATAATTTTGTTTTTTTTCATAACTTTACCCATTTTTAATAAAGTCATATAGAAAATTAGTGAACAGATCCACCATTTTAGCATCTTCTTCAATAAGTTGATTTTTTGGAGTTCTATTAAAAATATAATGGAAATCGTCCAAATGTACCGCACGTTCTAAGTACAAAAACAAAATTTAAAAATTTAAATTTCCTAAAGAGTCATGAACTTTTTTCCACTATAACTTTACCTTTTTGATTGGGAAAACTATCTTTCTTCACGAAATATTTCCCGGTATAAGTGAATTCGTAAAAGAACACTTGTCCCTTGTTTGCCACTATATCAGCTAAGTAATGAGCTCCATAACGCAAAAGAGAATCCGAAAATAAATCGCAAAGATTATCATAATCATCGACCGTTAGATTTAAATTTTCCGGCAAGTAATGTTGAATGATACTTTTAGTAGTTTGAGAACGCTGCTTTGAAGTTTCATACATAAATATAATCGGGAAGAGGACGTCGAAATGTTTTTGCAAAGCTTTTATTAAGTCAGCGTTTTCTAAGATATTGGCTGCGGAATCACAAAATTCACCATTTGTATAACCGATCATTAGAGGAATATCTAGACGTGGAAGATCATACAAAGTTTGGTAAGGGTCTTCAGTTAGAAAACGTTCTTGCCCAAAATTCTTTTCTATTATCGGTAACCACAAATACACTGGGTTATCTTTACCAAACAAGAACATTTGACGCAAGGTATTTGCTATTTCAGAACCTTTAAATTGACCGAAACACTGTAACAAAGAAAACTCATCTATTAAATCGTCACGTTGTTCCGGTATATCGGTGCAATTTAAAACTCTTGCTTGTCGTATGGCTAAATGATGTTGATTTCCATTTGGTAGTTCAACTTGAGGAGGTAACGATCCGCTCATTACAATGGCCTTGTGAAAGAGACCTTTCGACATAGGCGATACCAAATGTAAGCTAACACTTAAAGCTCCCGCACTATAACCCATCAGAGTAACATCACGCGGATTACCACCAAAATATCGTATATTCTTTTGTATCCATCTCAATGCAAACACTTGATCTTTAAATCCAGCATTTCCTGGCACGAAAGAAGTTCCCAAATTGAGAAATCCTAAAGAGCCCAAGCGATAATTAAATGTTACCAAAACTACTTCTTTACTAAGCAAATAATGTGGACTCATAAAATAACTGGCACCGGTTAGTAAATACAAACCACCCGGATGTATAGCAGCTACAACTGGTAAAGGTTTTTTGGGCCGTAACTAAAAACATTTAAAAAAAAAAGTTTTACCATTCGCTTTTGAAATACTTGCGTTTCTCACGTTTTTAGTGAACACATTTAATGTCAAGCAATCTTCAGATTGATTATGCGCAGTGATTGAGGGGCATTCATAGCCATCGTAGAAGGCCTCAAAGGTACCATTAAAGAAATCTAAATTTTGTGGATCCTAAAATTAAAATAGTTGACCGTTAAATATTTTTTCTTTTCTTATAAAAAAATATTATCGATTGTTTGTGATTTTATGAACAAGAAATTATTAGGATTTCATATGTTCGACCGTCCGTCTGCATTTTTGTTGTTGAATTCATTATCAGAATGAAAATTCTGAGAGAATACTGAAACTTGGCGTATGTCTCTCATTTCATAGCTACAAACCAAACCATGAAATGAACATAATCCGTTTACAGATACAATCGTTTTGAATACGAAATTGTAACTAACAATCTTCATCAGATGTTCATTTAACATTTTCAGAAATATTTATCCGTAATTAACTCATAAGTACAGCCATAATAGCCAACAAGTTTTATTGTATTGATCCCAAAACTGGTGCAAATATTTGCCGTAAATATCTAAAAGATATCCATAGAAAGGCTTCTGATCGATTAAGCCACTATTTCGGTAGGTAAGAAACTATTTCGCTACTTCAGTACATTCGTTTTAGATATTAGAAATTCTTTTCATGGCCTGTATGGTTAAGTTGTCACCAGCCTATATCAACTGCCAAATTCATAACTAAAATGAAAAGGATGAATGCAAGGTCCCTAACGGAAGGCGTTTGAATTAAGCAAAGATCATGTTATACAGCTGTGTTTGAGTTTGTGCGAAATACACAGTTGGGAAAAAATTCACTTTAATACGCAGTTCTTGTCTAAGTTAAAACGGCTTATTACCCATATTCCCATATTCGGGACTGAATTGGATAACTTCGGCTCTTCGAACTAAACACCTCGGTGCACCTAAGGACTATGTTATATTTAAGCCGACGTTCCTCAAATAATACAAAAATTCCCACTAAAGGCGGCTATCTCGAAATTCCAGAATATACATTCGTTGAGCAGATTATAGATATGTAGATATATAGATATATATCCATGTATAGACAATTAGTTGATTATCGATTAGACTTAGACCATTGGTCTTTTAGATCATCACAGAACCAAAATTCAGCTACCGATTGTTGGCTTTTTGGCGAGCCGCTGTTTAACGATGTAATGACATCAGTCGTTGTCTATTTTGTTTCAAAAAATTTGTTCTTATTTTTTAGAGGCTTTGATCTATTGAAGACACAACTGATCAAACCGAAACTATTGTTATACTTTGCATAAAAAAAGTAAAGGAAATCAAAACAATAAAAGCTTTTAATTTCTGTCATGCAGTCTGTATTTGTTATGAGAACAAAATCGATTGTCTAGAAATGGTTTTAATAGAAAACTTACAGTTAGAAACAATTGATTATTGGTAAACACATTTAATTTTTCTTTGAAGTTATCGATAGCATAAAAGGAAATTATCGATACTATTTAAAATAAGTTATCAATAAGACACGAAATTTTATTTCATTGAAAATTTTAAAATAAATATTTCGTAATAAATTCAAAATATTTTATTTCAGATTTTTCCTTTTTTTTTTTTTGCATAGATCTCTGTATATTTAGCTTGAATCTATTTGTAAATAAAAAAAAAACAAGCTAAGCTTTACCAAGAAGAATTGTTGTAAAAATAAAGCTTTAAAATTATCTACTCACTCTAAATCTGCGTTCAGCTGTAGGTGGCTTTGCATATGGTATTCCTAGAAACCCAACAAATGTTTCGTTTAGCCAGTCTCGCATTTCTAAACCAAATATTTTTCCATCAAAATCATTGGTATGTATATCGACATAATAACGTTTAGAATTTTCTACCGGACTTGTAATGTATAAAAGAAAAAAAATAATCCAATGGAACTTTCCGAAATGTACTAAAAACATTTTATACAGATCCGTCCACGTTTAATATGCAATCACATATGATTGCGACTGAATAAAGCGAGAGAAATTAATGCTTAATATATAAGCAGTACTGTTCGAAAACAAATGAAACCAAAACAACAAAAAAAGTAAACAAATCATAGTTAGCTAAAGCCGAATCTTATATACCTATCAACCTATTCAAAAAAAAAATAAAAATGAAATAAATAGGCATACTCGAATTTTTCCATTTTTGTACGGGTACTGTGGGATGAGTACATAGAGTACACGTGGAGGTCTTCATTCTTGTATCCGTTGTAGTTTTATAATAAATAAACAAAAAAACAATTTTTTTTCTTGCACGTTGTAGGCATTTTATTTGACTCATATGACTTATTTTTGATACCAACTTTTCTGCAACAATTCCCCATTTTTTTGAAGTCGATAATTGTCTTTTTGCAAGAAGAAGTATGTTTACTACAGATTGACATACGTTTTCACAGAGTGAATATACCCCGAAACTTCGGTAGTGCGTGTAAAAACAAACAAAGCTGAAACTGCCAAGTCTCATATGTTAATTGTTAAGCACTTAATTTTCTTGATGGATTTTATATTTTAAATCTCTTTCTTCGTCTCTTTCTCTCTTTCTATCTTTCTCCTTTCCTTTCTCTCTTCTTTCTCTCACTCTCTCTCTCTTCTCTCTCTATCTCTCTCTGTCTCACTAAGCATATATATATGTAGATATGTATAATATCTAATTATCTCTCTCTTGCTTTTATGCTTTTTATGTGCTAAGGTAAACAATTGCTCTGGTAGAAGTTTTTTTAATGGTCATATCCGGCTCGCTCTCGTTCATAAAACTTTCAACACCTCAAGTTTATATTTTCAAAGTTGGCCTGTCATTATGAAAGGTTTATATTAAGTCTGACGGATATAAGAGCATGTGCGTGCGTCCAACATCATCTGTTTAAAAAGAAATTTTTGAATAGATGATGAATCGAGTACGAAGAATACTATATTTATCTAGTTTTACTTTCTTTTCTATCATATTTCTATTAGGTTTTCTTTTTCTGCAGGAAAAAAAAAAAAAAACAAAATGAAAAACGTAATGAAAATGTTCTTAAATCTTCAACTTCAACGTTAATAAAACCTTTCTTCTTTTGCCTTTGATTATTTCATATTTTGTTCGGTTTCTGCTTGTAAATGACAGATCTTTTTATTTTCATTCATTTGCCTTACTGTTGAAAGGGACTTTAAAATTACAACTTGAAAATCGGTGAAGGTTTTACTATAGTGCATTGATATCGATTACAACAACACAATAAAACACATGAGCTCATATTCAATACTCAGTAATCAGCTAGTTTATGTATATAACAATTGCATGAAATATTTAGAAAATTTGTTGTCAAGTTAGTGTTATTCGCACACTATTTGAGTAAGAAAGAGCATTCGAGTAAAAACTCGAAGTCTCAAGATAAGTGAAAACAACTTTAACGGTTAATCCGAGAATCGTATTAGAAAGTGTAAAACCTTTGTTGTTTATCGTTCCTCGTATATGATACGAATAAATTAATATAAGCATTCCTAAGAATTGTAAAAACACTAAACTACCAATTGATATGTAAATAAATTTTGAAACTCAAAATGGTTTCTGGTTTCAGTTTATAAATCTCTCTTATAAATCTCTCAATTTATATGAATTAGATCTCTTCGCATTTGCCTTAATTTTTGTATATTTGAGAATGTTAGAAGCAAACAAACTTAAATTCTCGTTACTTTGATATTATAAACACTAAATCCTTACCATAGGCTTGATATAAACGTTGCTACCATGCTAGATGAGATCCAAAAAATATTTATTAGGCTTTAATACAAAATTTTCTTAGAGTAAAACATACCAGTCTTTGAAAAGGAAATTGAACAAATTAAGGGTAAGTGGGAGTGTATACTGACTAAGGTTCAATGTAATGTACTTTTTTTTAATTAGAACAAGATTTAGTCGTCGTTTTAATTAGACAAAGATCTGTCGTCAAGCCTTTATGTATCCGAGTTGCTTAAAAGGCATTCTTTAACTAGCGATCAATATCATTTTCTGAAATTTCGTAACAAATACGATTTGGACGTAACTCGCTTAAGATGTAATATTTATTGACACAATATGGAATTGCATTAAATAAAAAATTAGAGGTAATAAATAGATTTAAAATCCTATCAGGTTGTAAATATATGTTTGGACTGGAACCCCCGGAATGTAGAACGAGTACTTACGATTTAGATCAATTAGCCCATGCGAGACATAACGACTGAAAGTTTTATTTAGAGCACACAGTGCTCTGGTAACTGTTATGCAATGTGAATGCCCTTAATAAGTAAACGTAATAGAATAGAGGGCGGTGGCATTTACTTTAAGGGTAAATGAACGAGAGAACGAAAAAAATTAAGTTTTTTTTTTGACAGAGGTTAAATTGCTTTACACTTACATGCATGTATGCGCACACATGTCTATCAATTTATGTCTGTATGTTTAGATCAATGTATAGATTCTGGCCTCCAGGATATGTTTTTGCTTTTTTGTAGATTTTTTCCAACAGATTACGATTGTTGTGTTTTTTTTCTCTTTTCTTACTTACACAACGTAACGAACTTTGTGAAACAATTTTATTACATAACGGCATGAATTTCAATTTGTTGTTGTTACTGTTATTGTTTTTGTAGTCATGTTCCCTGGAAGCAGTATGTTAAACATCCAAAGTTTCTTTCTTATGTGTTGTTGCACGAAATAACCATAAACGTACAAAAATAGACGTTAAAGGAAAAATGCTTTTCTCCTTACGGAGGTTATTTTTTCATATTGTGATGATTGTAATTTACTCTTTGACTTGTACGTACGTCCTACACGACGACTGGTAAAATATAAATCGAAAGAATTTCAGTTATTGAAAATTTCTTTGGAAATTATATTTACTTACTTGGTTTGGTCGGCATAAAAAATAACTAAATTTTAATTTATTTAAGCAGAGCGTCACACAGCTTTAGGCAATACTTAACGATGGAGTAATGCGGCCTTATAATATTCGAAACGTTTCTAAATGTTTTTAATTCTACTTAATCAGCAGTTGTAATTGTTTCTGAATTTTTCATTTAATACAAAGTTTTGAAATGATTAAGCTATCAATAAATTGAATTGGAAATAGAAAATTGAATATTTTTATCACTGAAATTGAGATTAAGCTCAGGCATCAGGTGTAGCCATAAAAAAGCTTCCGTTCCAACAAAATGCGATCAAGCCAAGCTTCAAATGTAATCATTTAAATGCATGCATTCTAACAAGTTGCCATCTAGTCACGCTTGCAAGTGTCGCTCTCGATGTCAGATTAGCATTCTGCTATACCAGAGAAGCCACCAAAATGAATACAGAGGAATTTTTTCGATCACTCTATAGAATTGTTCGCCACTACGCTACGAGGCGACAAAGTGGCATGAACGTCTGACATATACAAAATATTTATTTATGAATATTTGTCGAAACGGTATTAGTCAAGTAAAGATTGAGTCCACAAACCTTTTGTCGGTCTCTGTTAGTTAATTTTGGGTTCCGCCCATTATTCCTCTTCCCCGATGGAGTTTTACCATGTTTGTATGCTGTCATTACCGTAAACTCTGTTACTCGTGAGACGTTGAACCCTTCAGCTGTTTACGTCATAGACGCTGTCGCTAACCGAGCAGCCAATTTGCTTTTTTTTTTCTTAATATGACTTGACTTGTAGATGCATGAACAAGGTGATGTTGAGAGCGAAAGAAGTGGTAAGAAAAAGAGAGAGAGGATCTAACTGCAACCGGGAAAGTGTATGATCGATTTGTAAATATTTTTTTAAGTTTTTGTATGGTCGAGCATTCACGATAGCTACGACCACGCGCCAATTATAGATTAAGTACGGTCTCTCGCATTGGAAATGGGACGACTTTCATAATCGCATTTCTTATCTCTTATGCCACGCTCGTCTAAGCATTCACTTATTCATGAAAATAATCTAATTTTGTGTGTTCCAAAGATTTAAATAAATAAGTGTCAGTTTCTGCTCGTGTTTTTGGCGAACTTTGCTTAATAATTCCTAATCACAAGTGTTGTAGAACGTAGCAGCGAAAATTTGCCGAACGAAAAGTTTTGTTTGGACGAGTGGGAGGGAGAACTCTCGTAGTTTAAAAGAAAGATCGTAGGACATGAAGTATTATTCGGAAGAGAAATTTATTTTAAAAAGTTATATTCTCCTATTAGAAAACTGAAATGAATTAAAAATAAAAAAAGCGAATCATCGCCGTGAAGGCAAGAAAAATAGAGAACAGCACTAACATTTATCGGAACTGTTAGACAATCTGAATACATACAGAAATATAAGACGACTTTGTGTGATATTCATTCATTGAATTGTCTATCTATTGACATAAATGCGCCATTACACTGGCAAACAAACAATTTTTCCAACTATTGCATACCGTTCAAAGTCTTTTGTTTAAATTTTTATCTAATATTTATTTAGAATTATTAAAGTTAGTTAAGGCGAATCTTAACGATACACGTTGTAAACTTCGTCGACAACAGTTTCGCAATCATTTTCCTGATAATTGCAAAAAGCGTAGGGTAATAGGTTGTAAATTGATGTGCACAGCACTGGACCATTCAGTTCAGTGAGTTGTTCCACATAATCTGTGGCCTTAGTTACATATATGATTACATCTTCTTTCGCAAATTCCATAATAGTTTGTCGGCAAACACCACAAGGCGGTGTTAGTACTTTTTCCTGACAAGCTACAACAGCGCCGGCTGTAAATTCCTTAAAGCCATCACTGACCGCTTTACAGATGGCATTCCTTTCGGCACAGATTGACGGCGAAAAAGCAGCATTTTCTACGTTACAACCACTATAGATCCGACCCTCTTTCGTTCGAAATGCTGCACCCACTTTAAAATTACTATAAGGTACGTAAGCGTACTGACGTACCCAATTCGCGGCTTTTATTAATTCCTTGGCTTCGTCATCTGAAAAGTTGACAAAAAACAAATTTTGAAAGAACACCAAAGAGTTGTTTACATATGTACATACCTAAATCGTTATAGTTGTGTACACACTCCGTTTTAGAAGCTTTCTTGAAACCCGCCAAATTATTATCCATAATTTTGTGTATATATATATGCAACAGAAATATAAAATAATATTCAAAATTCAAAATAAATTTTCAATGATTATCCATCAGGTTTTAGTAAATCTATGAGAAAAAATAAATGACATTTTCATCGAAGGGAAAACTTTTAAGTAAAATTGAACAAAAATAAAAGTAATAATTTCGTTGATATGATAAGAGAATTCAAGAATACTTGTAGTTTTCTTATCTATCAATATAAATAAGATCTCTTCGAGACGACTCTTAGGCACCCATCATAGAAACTCAATATAGGAAAATTATTTAATTATTTTAAATCGGTGGTATTGCTTATTGAGATTGAAGAGAAGTAAATGTACAGATAACCTGAAAAAAATTGTGTTTAATAATTTTTTTTTATTTCCTAAAACCAAGCGTTGGTTTTATTGGATATTTAATCGAACTTTGGAGTTCAATGATCTCTTTGCACTTAAAAAACACATCTAAATGATAATATTTCTTAATATCATTGGATTAGATATTCGTTTAGCTTAAATTTTTTAGGTAGGTATAAAGAAAGCGAAAAAAAAAAATGGGCGACAACGTATAAGAAAAACCGAAATATTCGCAAGTTTAATAAAACCACCACTCGAGATATGAATGGAGGAATATTTCGGTAGGTTGTTATAATGAAGAGGAAATTAAAGAATAAATCCGTTAAAGGCTTAAATGATTCAGAATATTCAATGGATTAAGAAATTTTTATCGGAAGATATTAATGAATATATCGTTAGAAAACTGCTCCTTTAGTAGTGTTTTTCGAATAAAGTCCATATCACTAGTTTGTGAATAGCTAGTAGACTTTATTTACAACTGAAATAATATTTACAATTATTTAAAAGAATTTATGTCTTGAATGCTTATTGCTTCCCATCTCAATATTCAACTAATTTCTCTTAAACAAAATGTCTCGCTTATAATCGTTTTCAAAATCTTAAAGGATCCATTTTATTCTGATGCTATGGCTGCTTTCATTGCCAGACTTCCCAGTGTGCAGCTTCGTTAATTCCATTACCTGATAGAAATCGCAGGAATTCTCGTTAAACTTTGCTGCCATCGTCAGTTGCTAATGCCTCTTTATTTTATGACTACGATCGGTAAAGGCATACGAAAGAATTTTCTTTTTCGGGATGTTGATAATTTTTTTTGAGCTGTCAATTGCATTTCTTCTTGAGTTTTTCACTTAACACAAGAAGTACAAATTAATAGCAAAATAAATGCTAAATCAGCACAAGTCACAAAGAGCACTAACTATACTTTCAGAAAAGTACGTTCGATAATCATAACCTGAAGCGAAAGTTAAAATATTAAGAGACATATTATGTCTCTTCGTTTTTTTTCCCACTAGATCGTTTTGAAGCCCCTAGATCTGGCAACACTTACTGGATTGCCCCAACCGAACATGTGCTTAAAAGGTGACACTTCAGCTTATATTTTTTGTAAAGATAGTTTTCTAATTTTTCGCTTGTGTAAAAATTATATTGACTTTTCCCTATAAAGAAAGGGTAACAATGCTGCAAAAACTTGTGAAAATTTTGTGAAGTGTACAATAAAAATGTTGTAAAGTGCACGAAAGACTCGGGAATGGTTTACTCGATGCCGTTGCTAAGATTTTTATGTCAAAGATACACCTCGCTCTGGTCGGCCAGTCACTGAAAAAGTCGATGAAATTTTGCAACACGTAGAACAAGAACGGCATACATGCTGTCAGGAAATAGCACAGGCACTAAACATGAACCATATGACAGTTTGGAATCATCTGAAAAGAACAGATTACAAACAGAAGATCAAAAATGTACCAAAAAAAAAAAAAATGGCGGAAACATAACATGTGACTCAATAGTTTGTTGGGTTTGATCGAGAGATAATTTGCAAAGGTTTAAAAAAATAACTTAAAACCAGTAATCAGGAAAAGCAAACTCTATGCTAAGAAATAGTATCAAAAATTAATAAAATTTTTTTCTAAACTATAGAAGCTTTTTTTATGTATTAAAGCAAGCATAAAATATTTCATAAAATATATTAAGTTCGAATTGAAACAAAATTTTGCAAATTAATCTGACAATTCATTTGTTTGATTCAGAGTCTCAAATTTCGAACATAATGCACATATTTAGGTCGTGTTTAATACCTAACAAGCTTTACAACATGCAATTAGCGTGCATCCGTCCCTTTGCCCGTTATTTATTTTCTTGAAATTTACAAAAATTAAGATGAAAAGCTAACGCTTGGAACTATTTGTCTTGAAGCTGATGAACTTAATATAATTAATATCCTAACCTTGGATGAAATGCATAAGAACGATGAGTGATGCTTCTCAGAAGAGAGGCTCTTTTTCTTTTGTTTTTTTCCCATTCAAAATTTGAATCCCAAGTTTGAACTGATGACTTAAAAATAAAGAAAAGAGTATTCAGCTTTTAATATTTGCAGAAGTCTGTCTTTAACGAAAGCTGGTTACCGGCCATAATTTGCCTTACAATGTTTAAGGCAGTGAGAGGTATAACAAAACAAATTTTCGTCTAGAAGATATAGTAGAATAAAATTTGGAAACATTTGCTTTAAATGAGTCTAATTGTTTTTCAATCTTTTCCTGTACCTCTCACTTTTTCTCTCTGTCTCTATCTAGCTCTCTTATTCCCTTTCTTACTTTATCGCTAATTGTTTATTACTAATGTTGTTATTGCTTATAGAAAAACTAATTTTAATATTTTCTTTAAAGCCCTCAATCAACTTCTTTCTTTCTATTTCCAGGTAAGATTTGATACGTACGGTTGTGCTGGCTTTCCGCTAATGTGTTATACACCTCTTCCAAACTGGCCTGATCATTATATTGGTGTTTGTATAACTTTTGTTTTTTTAATTCCATATAAATTTTAATTTATTTTACTTACATTAACAGCATTTTGATATACCAGTAATAAGCAGTTGTTGTAATGAGACTTTTGATTTTCAAAAATTTTTACCAAAAATATTTTATGAACAATTTACAAACAGTTGTTAAAAAAAAACGAACAAATCGGAAATTAATATTGTTTTGTTCTCAGCGGAGATTATACACACATACTATGATAGCTATCTTAAGCTATTGTTTTATGTGAATTTTGAATTTTATACCCGTGTGTACGGTAGCAACAGGAAATAATGGAAATGGTAAATTTGCCAAAAATTCATTTCCTTACTGTAATGAATATTTTACATAAATTTAGTTAATTTTTGCTTGTTATTTAGAAGCACATGTGTGATTTGAAAATCCATATTTCTATGTGGATAACGATTGATAACAATGATAGCAACAAATAAAGTTACAAGTACTAGGAGTTTTAATTAAAAGAATATCATATTTAGTAGCATATATGATTAAATTGTTTAATTTATAAGCAATTACGCTGTATTTATTCGATTAGCCTTGATTACGTTATTCTATCATTCATCCGTGACTAGTCTGTTATCCATTGTAAGTTATCTGTTATCCATTATGTGAAATTGTTAAGTGGGTTCTATTTATCCAATTATTCTCGCTTACGCTACTCTGTCAATTATAAGTGAGTTCTCTGTTGTTAATTATGTTTAATTAATAACCAGTTTCGTTGGATTTACCGAATATCCTTAGCTAAGTTATTCTGTTATTTATCCGTGAATTATCTGTCATCAATTATGAGTTATCCACTGTTCTTTATGTTGTATTTATTATCAATCGTGCTCTATTTATCCAAGTATACACAATTATCCTTACATACTTTATTCTATCAATTATCGCCGAATTACTTTTTTCCGTTTTGTGTTACACGTTGTTCATTACGCTTGATTTATCTCCAATCTCTCTCTCTCTTTATCCAAATTCCCTCGGTTGTGCTATTCGGCCACTTGTACGTAATATGCCTTTTATCCGCCATGTGTTATCCGATATTCATTATGTTTAACTTATTGTCACTTATGTTTTTCTTCAATTTTGCTATCCGTTCGATTATTTGTGAATTATCTGTTATCCGTTATGGGTCCTTCATTATCAATTATTTGCTTACATCGTAACTCAAGTAGGAAAACTGGCAAATATAAGGCGGGCGTTAAGGGTGTCTATTCGTTATTTATTATCCACTATCCATTTCCACTTATTTATCATTGGTTATTTTTGTCTTCTGTTATTATTCCTTATTACTCTTCGTTATCCACAATCAGTTTCTCATCAGGCGCTATATATTATTCGTTATCTTATTATTATTAATTTTTATTCATAATTCAATTACGAAACAATGAATAACGTTATATACGTTATCATGTCTGTTTTTTATTACCAGTTATTCTCGCTTTAGCTTATTTCTTATCCTTTATCCCTTATTCCTGGTCTGACCCTGCTTATTATTGTCCATTGTTAATCCTTAATCGTACGTTGGTTATGAAAATTTTACGTTGAGTCAACAGATCGCTGTTATTGATGTTATAAAACCCATATTACGATATCATTCTTTTCATTTATTCAACAAATACGAAGAATTGTACTTCTCGAGAATGAAATGCACTAAATTAGCTTTGAAGTAATTGTACGACGTTGCTATATATTGTTATGGCTGTAAATAATATCACTTGAAAAATGAAAATTTTTAATTAATTGAAGGGAAAACAAGAGAAAGAAAAAAAGAAAAGAATTTATTTGTATTTTACATATAGTGTACATATATATATATATATACATACGGAACGTGCTTGCTTCATTTACTCACATTCATACATAAGTTATGCAAATGGTGTTTATGTTCTTGTTATATTTTTTTATTAATTTTAATTTTCATTTTTTTTACATGAGGCGTGCTATGCTTGTATTGTGTCTAAAACGTTTATTAATAATTAACCAGAAAATATAAAAATGTGTTTTTGTTCATTTATAGTATGTTAAGTAAATTTTCATTTAATATTTTTTTTTTCATTGTTTATTAAAACATAAATTTCATATATATATATATGTATATGTATATATATATGTATGTATATATATATATATATATACATATATGTGAGCGTATAGTGTAGAAAAAATAGATTTAATTTATTTTCATTGGTTTAGTATTTATTTTGAGGGTAACTTTGAAATGGTGTTTATGGATTTGATTTTTTTTTTTTTGGATTAATTATTTTTTATATACACATTTTTCGCTACAAAAAAAAAATAAATAAAAAATAGCTTATTTAAGAAAAACATTTAAAGTTAACTGTGGTAACATTTTATCACTTAGTCCTTAGCATGCTAGATAGGATAAAAAGTCTTGCGTTTAACAAGAAAAATTTAATTTTTACTTTTTTTGCTTACAATCAGAGCTTCCTTTTTTATATTCGTTTAAGAAGAAACACCAACCGTTCCATAAAATTTAGATATCAAATATTATCCTAATTTGAAATGCTTTTCTCAGTTTCCAATAGCTATATTTCATGTATTAGTAGAATATATTACTCGGCATCGGGCAAGAATGAGTTGATTACAATTTTCTTATTACAATCTTATGGTTGAAATCATATAAAAAGGTAGAGCTTATATATACTACCAAAAAGCAAATGAGTATTACGTAACTTGGGTAACAAAGGATAAGGATTAAGATTTTTCATGGTTCTCTTATGGCAACTTTGAACAACTTGTATTTAATTCTTACCAATCTTTTGCGCTATCCTAGCACATAAGACTTATGTGCTTTTTTCCCTTATAACCGTTTGTTGGTAACCCTATTTTAGATCTTTCAAATACTGTTTCTATTGACAAACTTTGCAATCATTCTAAATAAGGCTTTTCTGTTTAATAATTTTTTTGTAGAAAATCCTTAGTATAATCCATTAAAAATGACTTAATTTCCAAATATGAAACATCTATAAGATTTAGGCTAAGCTTGCAACAATTGCGCTAAATCGTATATATATTTTTTTATTATATATTGTTACTCGATTTTTTTTAAAAATATATTCTTTTTCTCACTAGTAAATTCAGAATGTTGAGGTCATCAATTAAACCTCTGCTTATGTTTACTTCAATTGATTTCGTAAATCAAATTTGAAAATAATAGAATGAAAAGAATCTATAAAACAATAAAATATTTATTATGACTGATATGTGTAAATTAATTTGAAAATTTTTTCGAATCGTCTAAAAGTGAATGTTATAACTTCGACCAAAAAATTGATATTACGTTTCCATATTTGCTCAGTAGCAAGAATCCGTGCTTAATGCGAGTTAAAATTATTTAAAATTATAAAAATTGTACAAGAATCGGAGGAGGATTTTTGGAAATCCTCTAGCCATACGCGGATTTATACTTATAAACCTTTCCAGTACATTTGATTTTTAAACTTGTACTGATTCTCTATAAAGCCAAATAATATTCATCTTATCTTGCATGTATTTATGCAGTTATTAAAAGTTCAGAATAGAAATGATGGTTCCAACGATGTCTTTTTTCTTCCTAAAAATGCTATTTTATTTTTAGTGCCTTATTTTCATAGAAACAAACAGAAAAAAACTTTAAAAAAACACCTTATCATCTGACCTCATCATCTTATGGAAATTGTTATAATTTTTCATTCTGTTAAAATAGAAAGTTCACATTTCAAATTGTTTCTCAATCTCCTGCTTGACTTGCATCCATCCTACTTAGTTAATGTGTATCTAAATCAACGCAAACAGTTAGAACCGGGAATTTCTTGTAAAAATCTTTTTGCAACTAACTGCTCGTCACGTTCTAACAGCAATTCAAAGTATTTTTGTTTTATTATCCTTTAAGTTTTTCAGCACAGTTTTTTTTACACGTAAACACAGATTGGAAATCTCAACCATAATATATTCTTCACAAAATTTCAAAATTAAGTATTATAATCTCAGTTTAGCATTTTTCAAATGTCAGCTCTTGAAGAAAGCCTTTAACCTTGAAATATGATTATTGAAAGAATTTAAAAGGCAGGATTTCAAGAACGAATGTAAAAAAGTTTCAAAACAAAGCTATTCGAAAAACATTCAACTCATTCTTTTTCCCGACAATTTTTGTATTGGAATGGTTTATATATATGTTATATATTTCTCTTTTTAATATTTATTGTTTGTTAGTTAGTTTTAATAATTATGCTGTAATTTATTGCTATTGTAATGAAAAAAAAAATTTGCTTTTTTGTTTTCTCTATTTCATTTAGGAAAAATGTTGAATTTTTTTTTTAACATAAATTTAATAATAATAACAATAAAATATTCAAAATTAAAACTATGTTTACATATATTTATCTCGTGTACACATTTTTCTTTTTTCTGGTTTTTTGTTATTACAGGTTTCAGACACCAATAAAAGCATTCGCCTGCCTCACCACACCCAGGTAAGAGCGATTTTTTGTTTTGAAAATAAAAAACAAAAAAAAACAGTTTTTCTAAGCTTTCAATGAATAGATAAAGATTACAAAGAGTCGCATTTAAGAGATTGTTTCATTTAATTACTTTATATATTTTCAGTTTTTGGGAAAATATATTTTTACAATTCATAATAATGTAGAAGCCTTTTCTAACTAAACTATTCGCTAATCTTATTTTAATATTAATCTTAGTACTGCTAAAGAAACTAAATTTTGGAAAATATCTTGCTTTTTAAGGTGACAACAAACCAAGAAGAAAATGTTCTAATGTAATATTTACATACTATGGAAAGATCATTAGATTCGATCAGTGATTGAGAAGAAGTGCCGCTATAACAGCCAAATAAAAGATTCTTTCTCATTCTTTTTTTTTTTTTGATAGAATAATATCTACTGGAATAATGATATTCAAAGCAGTTACTAAGCGTATATTTATATTTAAAAAAAAAAAAATATTTTGAGAAATATTGAAAAGTGGCAACGCAGCAGCAATGCTCTGGAGACAATTTTAGCTTAAAGGGCTCAAAGGCGAGCAGCGTAACTGGTTCAAATATTCCTGTTTCTAGCAAAGTGCATAGGATTCTTTACATATAATGGGTTGGCAACTAAGTAACTGCCGATTTCACTTATAGATGTCTCTTACTCCCACTTTTATGATATCCCTAAATGTTATGATCTTCTTCTTCTCGACCAGCTGAACTGAATGAGGATGAAATCAAAACCACTATCGAAACGAATCGTGTGTACAGCCATTGAGACGCATTTAAAACGTGTCGGTCTCGTAAAGATGCTGGATATTTGGGTTCCGTACGATTTGAAAGAAATTCATGTGACAAACCGCATTAGCGCTTACGAATTATAGCTTAGACGCAATGAATTCGATCCGTTTTTAAAACGAATCATCACTGGAGACAAAAAGTGGATTGTGTACAACGTGTCAATCGAAAACGATCGTACTCCATGCCTAATGAGTCATCGTAAACCACTTCAAAGACACATATCCAACAAAAGAAGGTTTTGCTGTCAATTTGGTGGGACTGGAAAAGTCCGGTGTATTTTTAGTTGCTTTCCAAGGAACCAAACCATTAATTCGGAGGTCTACTATCGGCAATTGGACATATTGAATGCAGCTATCAAGGAAAAGCGTACAGAATTGGTCAATCGTGAAGGTGTCATTTTCCATCAGGACAATGCTAGGTCGCACACTTCTTTGGCCACTCGGCGAAAGTTGATGGATCTTGGTTGGGAATTGATGGTACACCCACCATATAGTCCTGATCTTGCGCCATCGAATTACCACTTATTTCGATCCCTGCCTAACTCTCTTTGTGGTAAAACTTTCAACAATGAGGACGCTGTAAAATCTCACTTAACTCAGTTTTTGGCCGAAAAGGATCAGATTTTCTACGAGCATGGAATTTTCAAGTTGTCAGAGAGATGGCAAAAGGTCATCGAACAAAATGGAAAATACATTATAGATTAAATTTTATTTTAAGTTCAAAAAAAAGTCTTTTATTTTATTGAAGAAATTGACAATTACTTAGTTGCCAATCCAATATATTGGTTTGTGTACGAAAACTTCACTTTTCGACTGAAAACAAGGGCACCCTTTTGTTAATAAAAAAATGTTTAAATTAACTTATCAAAAATATCTTAAGTACTCTTCCTAAGTCGTCTCGCTGCAGCTAAACTTTTAATTTCTTAACTGAAGCACTCGCTTTCGCTTTAATCGCTGTCATTCCCTATTTCTACTTACCGTTCGTCTCACTGAAGTTACGTTAGCATATTTCTGTTTGAAAATGCTTTCAATTTTTCGTCACCACACTCTCGAAAGATATCTGTTAGTGTTTTGGAGAAATTAAAAACTAATAGATAAAGAGATGAGTCTATGGCTTTCCAACCGGTATTCACTTGACAAAAGCAGTGTTTTTGGATTGCTTACGGAAAAACTCAAAATTTCATGGAAACAATTTGTTTCAGATAATGAAAGCTTTTTCCACATATTCTAGAAACTTCAAGGCATCTATTAAGTCAATAAAAAAAAAGAACAAATTTGCTTTGAAAAGTTTGCAGTGGCGTAGCCGTTTATCAGAAAACCTAATATATGGCTCCTTCGCAGATAGCTTTAAACATTGGCTAATGTTTCGGTTAAACTCGTGGTTTATTCTGTTAAAAAAAGGGGAAATATATGCATCTAGCAAGGAACAATATTTTTAATCAGATATTTTTTAGCATTCTTTTGAAATAATCGTATTTTTTTTGCCATAAAAAAAGCTGCTATGAGTTGTGTTTACACCTCTTGATGGTAAATGATTGTTTTTATAACTATGATTCGCTTACTTTAAAATTTAAAACATAAGAAGACAAGCGCTGAGATATCAGTCGTTATTAGAAGATTATGGTTAGCTTGCGTAAACATTGTGTCAACTTTTGTATAAAATTTCTTGCCCAAACATTTTATATAATCAAGGGAATAATCTCTCTAATTAATTAGTTAAGCGAAGTGAGTGGTATATTGCGTATAATTTCAAAGGTTTTTTTTTGACTGGTTATCATCGGTAAAGAAATTGTTAACTGAAATAATATATAATCCAGACTAGCGGTTAATTCTTCTTTGGTAGTGTTTAGAAAAAACTGAACTGAACTTATTATTTAACGCCTTCGTAGTTACATTTATATTCTTAATAATCAAATAATTTTTTATTATTTTTTCCTCCTTACCTAATACTAATCACTTACTTAATTTCATATGCAATTAAATGAAATTTTATTTAATTCTTACACGCACATTTTCTAAGCGAAATTAAATGATTTAAAAACCATCAGTTCTGTTTATATGTTCGACGTGTTAAGAATGTTTAATCTTAATATTATTATGTGCTTATCTATGCAAATTACAAATAAATAGAAATTGTTTACGTAGGAGTGTAGACTTTTGTATGTTTTGTCTTAAATAGTTAATACCTTGAACAATATATTTTCTGTAACGTGGTGTTAACCTCTTATTGATGTAAATTAGTTGTTGGCACGAGACAAAAGAAAACCGAATAAGTTAGAAAAGTCTTTAATCGGTTTTAAACGAATTAAATAGTTACTAACAATGATTGGATGAAATTCTAGTCCTTTATCTGAAATAATTAGTTAACAATGATGAGTGACATCTTCATCTGAATTAGTAATGATAGAAAATTATGACTTATCATTTAAATGAGTTTCTGGCTTTCATAGATAGATTTTCGAAATTTTCAAATCTATTTTACTAAAATCAAACGTAATGAATATAACTTTATGTCTCAATATTTGACAGACAAACACAAACTGAACTGCGAGGATAAACGACCGTACAAGGTGAATAAATAGCTTGCGAATAATTGGATATACAATCAATACATAGACCTACACAGAAGGATTGACTGATAAGTTATCAGATGATCCTGACGAATAAACGAACGAATGTTCTAGCGTGCAGATGGTTGGACAGAAACTTGGATTCACGTTATAGAGGAAATAAAGAACAGACAGAGGAAGAAGTTTAATATATGGACGAATGGAGGAACTTATTCATAGATGAAAGGAGTAATGGACTGACGAGCTGGCGAAAACACAAAAGAAAACATAAGTAAATAATTCACCGACTGAAAGAGAACGAAAGTATCTGACACTGACGATTTCACGAAAAGATAAAGGACTGAATTAATATTTCAGTGATTGGCTAACTATCAAATTAACAAAAAGACAAAAAGACGGATAAACTTATCAAGAGAAGAACTAAACTACCAGGTGAATAAAAAGATGTGAGCAGAGATCGATTAGTAGATAGATAGAGGTAGAAATGAGTAATAACCTAAACATCATGCACTGAAAAGATGTCTCCATAGGATGTTACTAGCGAAACCACAACGTATGTAACTTTGACAGCAGATTACAAAAAAAAAAAGAGATACGTGCATGCCTGTAATTCAATATAAACTTGTCTGCTTGTGTAGATCCTGCTCTGTTACATGCGGTTTTAGTTTACAAAGATAAATTGTTCATTAAACAAAATTAAATTATATTTTTTAAGTTAAATTATATGCGTGCAGCTGTTGGTATGTTCGTTAAACTTTTTTTTTAACTACTTTTTACACACACAGCACACACGCAAAGACATGGCATACATGCATACATTTAGATATTTTAAGTCTTTATCAGGCTAAAACCATTCCCCAGAAAACGGAATAGTTTTCTTCGCTAAAAAAAAACCAAAAAAAAATTGTGAGAAAATTTATTAACTCTATGTTGAAAGAAATTTAGTAGAATTTCAAAATTTCCACACAAGTTAAAGTTGCAATTTATTCATTTCTAGCCCTTCATCCCCACATTTTTCAAAAATTTTTTTTTTTTCGCAAATAGGTTTCATTTTATTACATTTTTGCTTAGCACAGTGCGCTGCCGACCTTTATATAGCTTGATTGTCTGCATATCTTTACAATAAAATTTCATTTAAGGTTTTTTGTTTTTGTTTTTTTTTTTTTTCCATTGGTACCACGCTCTAGTTACAAATCATTTATTATTATTGTTGGTGTTAGCGTTGTGACTGCAATTCTCTTTGGCTTTACATTTTGAACAAAAAAAAAACCGGTTTTTCCAACCACCTTCGCATTTTAAAATACCCTAATATGATGATCTCTGGCACATACAGGTATGCAAGGTTATGTAAATGGAAGGCAAACTGTTTTCTTTTCTTTAATGACTTGGCGCGGTTTCCACGTTTTTACTTCCGTTTTCAATTTATATACGACTTGGAAAAAGGATTAGCGTAACGTCCTCTGTCATTGGTACATTGATAAATAAATAAAAATTAAGATTAACAGTTAAAAATTTCAGACAAATTGCTATCGATTTCTTTGAACACTACAAAGTTACATAAGAATTTTGTATATTATTGGCGTACATTTAAGCAATTATTCTCCTTTCATTTATTTAATTAGAATATAAAATTAAACATGATCAAGAACTATAAGTAACAATGCAACATATATTTAAATATAGTTAAACCTGAATTCAATAGAACTTTTATGAAACTTCTTTGTCAATTTTTTCACTTCTCAAGCTAATGATTAAAAATTTCCTTAAAGATGAATCGAATAATTGCTCGTAGTGATCATATAGTAATTACTGCGATTGATCAGTAATTCGCAACCATCATTTTGATCATCTCTGCTATATATTTTGACAACCTCTATTATATGAAATCATGACGCTATTCTCTCTTTGGCTGTCCTTGTTGCATGTTATAGTTAACCGGCAGAGTGTGACAAATTCTGGCCACAATTCACCAACATTCTGTTGGCCAATTTGTTGGATATCAATGACAGGACAGTTCTTTGTGGGCTGCTTTTGTTCAATGCGGTGATCGTGGTCTCAGATTGCCCATCTTGGTCGTCACTTTACAAAAGCGACTTAGACTTCATACTGTTGGTCATAGCAGTTTTATATAAATAATATGATTGATCAAGAACTACTTGCCGATCGTTTTAAAGCACCATGCTACGCTTTTGTTGGATATTGTTTCTGTCATTTTGCCTTTGGATACCATAACAGCTGTCTCTGTAAACTCAATGAAGATCATTACAGCTATCTATGATCAAAAATGATTTCACGATTAGCTGCGTTAATGTTGATCGCTGCGGTCGAGCTAACGTCCATCGATGCTGTTGTGCAATGACAGACTGAAACCATCATATAAAAGAAGAAAAAAACGAATCGCCCCCACAGACATTGCCGTTTCTGAACGCGTTCGATCTGCACTGCATTTTTATGTAATTGTATTACAGCGATCGGCTAAAGAATCTCTCCTATTACATAACGTAATCACAGATTGAGATAGCAATCGACAAAAAATCACTACAAAGTAATTCTAATGCTAGTTGACCTTGTGATATATTATTTACATGGAATGAAGTCAAAGATATTATACAATTTCACATAAATATATATTATTAAAATATATTATTAGAAGGTCTAATGTGCTCTCTTACTACTTCATAACTTCATACTGAAATGTTTCTATTCAGAAAAAAAAAATCTTATTTCATTATGCATGCGAATGCGTGTTAACGCTAAGAACATTTTTGTACTTATGACACTCTTAGGTAACAGGGGCTTTTCGTTGTCATCAAACTATTAGTGATAATTTATAATTGCCGTTATGTTTGCTGTTGTTTTAATTGGTATTCATATAGTGTCATTGGAATAACAATAATTTTCTTTCGCGTAATGCTGACGCACGAGTGTGTTTTTATTTACATTAAACATGAACATGAAGAGAGAAATTTATTTTGATTTTTATCGTCACAAATGTGTTAATCGTTTAGAGGCGCGAGTAGCAAAAGAGAAAAAATAAAAAAAAAATAAAAAATATGTTCAATGGACTCAATAGCACATAACACTAACTAACAAATTATGACTTTATAATGTACACACGTTCAACATAAATAAAGTCTACAATTAGGTGAATTAGTTTTTGATGTTTATTACAGCATACTTTTTGGCAGAGCATGCTCTTCATACGAATCAATAAAACACTCCCTAATGGAAAATTGAACCGCATAATGAATGGATTTTGTTCTTTTCAAAGTTTTTGTTGCAGTTATAGCTCCGAGGTTATATATTAGTGCTAGAATTTAGCAAAGCATGTTTTTGTCGAATGATTTTATGACTCATTCTGCGGTGGTTTTGTTTTGTTTTTTTTGTTCTTTTTTCTTTTTTATTCTTTACTTTCTCTCTTTAGAGTGCTGTTGTTCAATTTCAAGAGCTAGAGTTTATGACCATATGTGCCCGCATTGTTTGCACATACAAAGCCATACTTATGCTAACTGACTATACTGGTGGGGTGGCGGTCACTACAGGTGTAGCTTTTAATAGCTTTTATCCGAAAATTTGATGTCAGCATGTTATGAGGTTTCACTTGTAGCCAACCGAACATCACATACACTCATACGAAATTGGCTTACATTTCTAAATGTCTTGTTTTACTTTTGACTATATTTGCGTGCGGTTTTGCTTGGACAATATCAAGAGATTTATTTTTTGTTTATAAAGGTTGAACATGTGTATTATAAGGTTATCGGAGTAAAAACTTTTTTTTATTCTTATCTTAAGTATTGAGGTCAGAAAAGATCAAATGAAATTTGTAAAAATAATAGGAATTTTCAAAACCCGCAGCCTATTCTACACAAATTTTTATGTAAGATTCACGAATGAGTTAAGCACATTGAACAGGGTCTTAATCTGTTTCTTTTTGCATTAGATGCTAAATTTTGGTATCTAAAATAGGAGATTTTAACTTGAGCGCGCGTGTTCTTTACTCCTTTAACACTTAGAGCTCTGATATGATCGCCCTTTCCGTTTAGGTATTATCTGAAAATGTACGATTTCGTTCGTACGATATTTACTTCTTAACGAGACTACTCGAATTCTGTTTGAGTTCGTCTTGCAATATTTGTATCAGGAAATTTTCAGAGGCAGATTGCTGTGCGAAGCTAGTTCGAATGGCATATTCGTATGGATTCGCATATGAAATAAATGAAAGTAAGTAACGAACTTTCGAAAAGACCATTTTGCGGTGTTGAAATGCAGTAAATATCAAGTCCTTCGAGCATTTCTTAAAACTGTTTTTCGGTAGAACTAATTTTTTAATTTTTTTTTTTTATATCATTTCAAAAATATTTTTATATGGATTCATGTGATCCCTGTAGGATTTTTCCTTAGGTATCCTAATTGGACATATTGGACTTCCAAAACCATTTATAACTTGATGCTAACTACTTGGCAGACGTATGTTAGGGCATGTAAACAGCTCTGTTAGAGTGATTGGTAAATGGATTGGCTGGTTAACTTTAAATCTATCTTCATAACCTTTCACGGAGAAGTCACAGTTTGGCAAATGTTTACAGACAAGAAAACGCAATATCTTAGAAAAATGGAGAAGGAATTATTTCTATGCCGCGCATTCCATTAGTAGCACCGCTAACAGGCTGCCGGTATGTCCACAAAAAAAATATCCATAATATATGTGGATATTAAGGAATCTACCTTAATGCGTACATTTGAATTAGTATAACAGTATTTTTAAATTGTATATATAAAAAAGCGCCTAAATTTGTTTTAAAGTAAACTGCTTCTTTTTAGACGAGAAAGAAAGTAATTACGTATACAGTATATATGAAAAAATTATTTATTTTTACGTTTTTTTATATCACTTTAAAGTCTTAGAATATCATAAATCACTTGAGCCCTGTAGTTGTTGTACTTACTGACATACTTCCGGTTTTTGTTTCCGCCCCGTATAAAATCATATAAAACATTCCCAACAGCTTTGGTGCGCAGACATTGAAACCCGTGCAAATTAAAAAAAAAACGACGTTAAAGGGGAGATTTGAATTTGCATTTTATGGCTTTAAAAGGTGAAAAAATTTACACTCTAACTATCCGTTTATAGAAAACTAAAAATAAAACCGAAAGCGTATATTTAACTAACTACGTAGTTTTTAAGTCTTTTTTTTCCTGTAGTTTTTCTACAATTTACTAAAGATCATAAAAAGTGCGGCCTTTTTTTTTCTTTTAAATTAATTCAACACTTAAATATATATATAAGCGATGGATTTTCATTAAATTGTAGTACCAGAAATATTTTAGAAATGTTTTCATTTCATCCAAAGAGCGTATTTGTACCATTAACTCTAATTTTTAGAACTCTAACCATAAAAAAATTCAAAGATGAAAAACTAAAACTCAACAGTTATTTTATCGTATGGTAGTCTTGTGTAATTACTGCCAGAAATTATCATGCACTTGATGAAATCTTAAAAAAGAAAATTATTAATAGACTATTATATCAATAACTTTTTTTATCCAAAGCAAACCCAAATTTTAAATTTAGTACAAAACAGTTAGCACAGAGCTGTTCGAAAGTAATGATGAATGATGAAATTTCAATCAACCAAATTTAATTTTAAAAAATAAATAAATAACAATAATTATTGGATAGTTAGGTATCAAAATTTTTTTTATATATATGTGTGTTTTATATATATATTTTCTTATTTATATAATTCAAAATTTACTTGGAAACATTGTTGCCTTGATAACACATGTGAACGTAGTAAACAAGGATTAGAAAATTTTTCCTAGAAAATGGAAACAGTGAAAAATAGAAAAAGTGACCTTAATCTTAGTTCTTATCCTTATACGCTATCTCTATTAATTTAATAACACTAACCTTCAAAATGTTTGTACTCTTCGTTATAACAAAAATTTTCTATGTGTTTTTGTACATTGATTATGTACGTTTCATCCTGGTTTTTTCTTCTTTGATATGCTCTCTGATCTGATACTTACATATGTTTTTGTCCTGTTATCCTGTTATTTTAATCGACTCTGCTGTTCTCAGCAAAATGCTCTGCTTATAAACCCTACGAATATCACAAACT
>KK351118.1:85537-99925 GCA_000671755.1 Glossina brevipalpis
ATTCTGTTAATCGCTTAACAGACCTCTGTTAACAGTTTTGGTTTGTGTCTTTGCTAGTTATATTTAAATATAACTTCACACCCTTTCTAAAAACTACGAATAGAAATAAAGAAATAAATTTTTCTTAAAATGATTGACTCATCGATACTCCTCATATTAATTTCGTTAGTTTTTAAATTTTAATTAAAATTATTAAATCATCTTTAGATCACAATAAATATTTTGGTAAATTCTAATGTTTCTCTAATGTAATATATCTCATCAAGTATGTCAACTACATTAATGCACAGCCATTATATGATTTATATCGGAGATTAATGTTTGCCATTCATTCTGTATTGTGGTCGTCCTGCTGCATTGAACCTCATTATTGACAATCACTGCCAAAAATAGGCAGTTGATTCTTTCATTCATATGGTCACTGGGAAGTTTTTAGTATTAAGCATACATAAGTGTATAAACACATATCTAAACACATATCTAACACATATCTAACGTATATATGGATTAATGCCTATAGAATGTTGACGTGAGATTTTAATGGTTTTGACAAACATTAAATGAGTTTACTGGCAAATTTTGCCCTTTTTTCATCAGATAAATTGAACATCATCATCACCATTTAATTTTTTTGGTTTCTAAGCCTCAGGTATTGCTTTAATGAAAGCTAAATTTTCTCCTAATACTTATAAAACTGACTACATTGATTTGCGAACAGAAATCAAGAATAGGTGTAACAAACTTTGAAGATTAACTTACATTTAAAAATATTTGCATACTTTTAAGCTTTTTATTTATTAAAAGTGAACGTCACTAGCAATTTTTTTCTGGATGGAAAATTAACAGAATAAGAATATTCAAGGATAAAAATATACAATAAAATAAAATAAATAAAAAAATATTTTTCAAGAATATTAAAAAATTGCTACGCAATGAGCTCGGCTCAATGAGCTCTACGTAGTCGATGTAAATTGAAATAAAAAAAATCACTATGTGCCTATAGTTAAAGGAGCACATAAGAAATCATGAAAATATTATAATTTTAAAAAGCTTAAATATTATTGAATGATTTTTGTGTTAAATGATTTTGAATGAAAATGTTCAAATTTCAACCAAAAAAAGGCAACCTTTTTTTTTATATACTTCTATACAACTATCTCGAAAAAATTAAATTTTTGAACCCTTTAAAATTTTGTCACTCCCATTGTAATCATTTTCGCATCAAATTGACTATTTAACGGATCTTTTTAAGCTAATAGTGTTCTCGCTTTGAGAATCCATTAAATAACTAAATTACTTCTGCATGTTTCGTGGTAAATATTCCATTTTCTGTTGATACTTTCATTTAATAGAAATCAGAATACATTTTCCTTTAATATCGCATATGTGAAAAATTTATTTGGAAAATTTTTCAAATTGAAATTTCACTCCGAACACTATGTCGAATCCATTACGCAGGAAATGGAATTAATTGATTGCTTGCAGAAATTTTCTTCATCTATTATGACGTGTGTATGCAAGCTATTCCATGTAATTAGTTAGAGAGATTGTCATGTTTAAAAAGAAAAAAGAACTATATAAATAAATAAATTTCTCAAGGTTAAAAAAAAGCTATTCTTCCTTGTGTACTAATTAAAATAACAGCAAAGAAATTATTTTCTACACATTTATATGCAAACAGCGTACGCAGACAAACGGAGATCCAGCAGTCAGTCGTGATTTGCATTTTTTGCTACGTGCAACAAACGGTAACAAAATCAGCGGCTAGCTTGTCCTACTACTTTTAATTTCTTTTGCTATTGGTGTTCTCTCTTTTTATTTCCATGGGTTTATTAGTAGTCGTGTTTATAATGGTAGGCATTGTTTGCCATTAGTTAAATGGCAAAATGCATTTAACCGTGTTAATCATATTGTTTAGGACTTCCCTGTAACATCTATTGTTGCTTTTAATGATGTTACTAACCATGGCACATTTAGTAGTAAATGCTGCGAAACGTTTCGCAATTAAATTTTACAAATAAATATGTTGTAGTCTTCTTTCAGGCATAACATATACAGAAAAAATTTGCATACTTTATAAGCGAAAGAGAAATTATAAAATTTTTTCAAAGCTAAATAATGAAAATAACGTTTATGTGCGTATAAAACCGTTATAAATATTTTATTTTAGAAAATTATTTACATTCTCTTCAAATTATAAGAATTGCCGGAAAAGTTCTGCGCGCATTTTAAATTAATATGTCGAATGGTTAATGCCGCTAAATAATAAAACGCATTCAACGTTTTTACCTTGACCTATAGGCAGTAAAAATTCGTCAGTGCCGGCCTATTAATTTCCTGTTTCTATTATTGTTTTAATGATTATAGCTTTTTAACGAAGTGGGCAACCCATTAATAGTGCTAGTACTGTTGCTTATTATTATTTTGTAGTAATCATTTTTTTAATCTAATGTCAAATATTTACTTGCTAGTGCTTAGCGATTACTAGACCCATCATAATGTCGATGCTTAAAATAGGTAAGATTTTATGACATTTTAAGCAAGTAAGTCCATTCGTTTTGCTTTACAGCGCCTTAACTTACTGTTTATTAAACAATTTTCTAATTTAAATATGAATTGAATTTGCTTACAAATAGTTCTATAAGAGTTAAAATGTTAACAAAAAAAAAGCTATTATAAATTCTAATTTGAAAAGTTGCTTATCAAGAGTTCCGATTCATCCTTGAAAAGTGTCTGTCTTTCAGATAATTTTATTCATTTTTCTATATTCAATGATTGTTAAAAATGCGTTTCAATCATTTAGATTTAATTCACTAAAACTATTTTCAGTTTAGAAGTGCTTTACAATAAATTTAACTGCAGAACTCTTTTTTTTCTAAAAATTCCACCAAGCGTTATGCAATCATAAATGTCTTTAACAACCATACGCAACATTCAGAGAATATATGGGACTGAAGTATAAGACCGTAAGCGAGTTATGATGCTGAAAGATATACTATAAAAACAAATGCTATTCTTTTTTTCTTTTTGGCCGAAAACTATGCAATACAATACAACGTCAGATACGGCAATGGAAACCGGATAACACTTTCCTCTTTACACGAGATGGTGTTCGGTATGATGTGGATGCCTGAATTTGTGAGCTAAAGAAAAGTGTACTTAGGACACTTGTTTTCTCTGTCTCTGTTTCTCTCTCTCTCTCTCTCTCTCTCTCTCCCTCGTTTTCACTCGGCAACGTTATATTTGCAAAACCTAAGGCTATTATATTGCCTGGAAGTGAAAGATGAATGTTTTAAGTGTGTGTTGAATGCTGTAACTGAACTTCTTGCAAAACAAAGATTAAAAAAAAAAACAACAAAATAATAAATAAAAATTCAAATAAAATGAAACTGTTATCAAATGGCTTAAATAATACAAAAGCAGTTCATTTCATAAGATACATAAAAAAAGTGTGTGAACAGTGTAACATATTTAAAGGGGTTGAATATTATTAATACATATCTGCAAAGCAGCTAAAGAAAGAATGAATGCTCAAGAGTTAGAGATGAAAGAAAAGATGAAAGAATTGTACAATCAAACTATACGAGAACAATAATTAAATTCGCGTTCGGGTCGTGTTAATTTCATACGTTTGCCAAAAATACTGTTTAAATATCAAAATGTTTAGCAAAAGTCACGCTTAGCTTCCCTTTAGTTGTTGCACGTTAATCATAGAGAGAAAATGGAATTAATCGTTTGACCAGGTTAAAGCCTGTCTGCGTCTGCTATGGTTATATCTGATAGACTAGAAGATAAATCTCATCTTTCACTAATAAGGAGTAGCCTTAGTTATGCATATGTTTCAGGATTGTTCTCGTTACACTAAATAAAAGTTGAAACCAAAAAAAACGGGCAAAATTATTATATTATTATATATTTAATTATATTATTACACACAAACCAAAAATGCTGGTTTTATCAGTAAAGCAAAAAAGAATTTTTTTATTTTGTTTAAATTTTTAACGCAATAAAACAAAAATAAAATATTTCTACGACTAATTACTGAATAATCTAAAATTAATTAAGGGGATCAGATTCAAGAAAATATTTCGAAATCAAAATCATTTTATTTAATTCTTTAAAATAATTTAAATTGTATATGAAATTTAAATTGTATTTGAGATTATAACACAAAGTATGTCATCTAATTTCATTATTATTTAATCAGACTTGTTGTCTACCTAAGGGCTGATATGATATAAATAATATGAGAGTATAACTTTAGGGCTAACATTAATTGTAACAATTTAATGTTTTCTCGTATAATATCTTTAAATATCAACAATAGAATTAAAGCAACAAAAAGAAAAAATAATAACTTTTTATGCATATTTTGTTTCCTATATTCCTATATTCGCACCATTTTTCACTTTATGTCTTAATTTGAGTTAAATTAGTAGCTTTTAAAAAATAAAATTTATCATGACATCATGCATTTTGTTTTCTATAGATTTTACAAACAAAAAAAATTTACGTACATTTTAATGGCCTTTTTCTTTCTCGTTTCCTTCTTCGTTAGTCTGTTTTGTATATATGTTGAGTCCAAACAATTTCGTGAGTTTGTTTGTTTGTTATTTACTTCAGGCTTATATTCCAAGTGTGTTGTAACAAATTTTTGTTTTTAAGCAATTGTCAGTAAATTTTTCCTTTTTTATCTCAATGTTTTTTCATATTCTTTTTCTACTTCTTTCAGTCATGACCATTTTTTTATTTAATGCTTAAGACATGTTATAAGTTTTTGTACAAGTACAAGGAAAAAAAGAAAAGAAAAATGGTTTTAAAGATAACTTGATATCTAGGATGAGTTGTAATAGTTAGTTCGTGTTTATACATATTTACACAGATGAAACTGTTTCGAAGTTCCACATACAACACTACTACTAATCATATTTCCCTTTCTCACTCTTTAACCACTCAACGTCATAAATGTATTGAATTTTAAAACATTTCCATTATGTCTGATTGAAAAGAGACTTTAAGGAGATGTTGTAGTTTTGCCCGTCATCTACTATTTGGAGCTTATGGAGTTCATCCATTATTTCCATAGCAGGAGTTCTTAAGGTCACAAAATCTTCAAGTGTCTGCCATGAAAATTTCATTATTTTTCAAGCGACGTTAAGATTGAAAATCTCAGTTACAATAGCCTATTGGGCATCTCCTTCGTCACTTCCATTTCAATAAATCGATTCTTTTGCGAATTATATTGTGTACAACGTAGGTGAAAGAAAATGAAGTAGATCTTAAATTCTTCCAAATTATAATACAAGTTGCTACAGCAATGAACGATTTCCCAAGAATTTAGATTAAATAACAATTAAATGATAAAACTTGATATTCCCTAAAGCATTTTTTTATTTTTCATTCATATGATATTTTGTTACTTTTTCTTTACAAAATAAACTGTTGATTCTTTTAAAGCTTTGAAAGATTTACTGTCTTATCTGTTATTTATATATGTCATCTGGTCTCTATTTAAAACAATTACATTAATTTCGACAAATGCAAGCAGTTGCCAAAAATTAAATCAAGCATAATTTCATAAAGACTTGTTACGTTTTTCATTTTTTTTTTCCTATTTTCTTGGCATTCACGAATTCCTTTGGAATTCACTAAAATTATACAAAAGCAAAAGAAAAAAACACATACTTTCATATATTAAAAGTACAACAAAATATAACATTTATTTATAACTATTTAATCTAAGAAAAATTGCAAGAACTCGAAAAGTGTGGTTCATTTCAGACATTCTCCTTCGTCTTTATATTTTGGAATGATTTTGGACAAATATCGACTATAATTGTGAAAAATGATTTAATTCTTCATTTTAACTTTCTGCCCAGACAAGATTAAATAGTCTTTATTAAGCGTTCAAATTTTTTATTACATTACCGATAAAACTTGTACTACTTCTAATAGGTTACAGTTGCTTTATCATGATAAGTAAATGCTTTTGTTTAGAGGTATTAAAGGAAATATTTAAAGTATGGTTACCGATCGTTTGGAATCAGAAATAGTTTATTAATTTTGTCCCTATACTAGACATGTATTGGGAGTACAAATTAGTTCGGTTCCTTTTTTCTCTTTTATGGTTGTATTCGCTTGAAACATAGCATAATACCCCACAACCTTATCAAGCCTCCCAAATGGAGGCATCATGGGTATTCAATTTCATTATCCCTGTTAATGGCTCGCCTAGTCTGCCTCATGTTAATTTGTACTTTGAATATCGTAACAAGTCGCTCATGATCGTTTGTAAGTATTTAGAAGCACCAAATGAAGAGAAATTGGCTCATAAACTAATATAATATCTTCAATGTAGATTGTCAAGAAAGACGAGAATAACTTTACGATGCGGATAGAAATTGACTAATATTACGTATGACTATATCGGTCTATGTCGATTTAATTCCACCACTACATAAAGCCATCTATTGGCAAATGGCGGAGACATAATTGTACACCTATAGCTTTTTTGGCGGGGGCTTTTTAAGATTTGTTAAGACAAGTTCGTGTAAAAAGTTCTCATACTTTTGCATTAAAAGGGTTAAAGTTTCTCTGAAGTCATTTAATAGTAGACACGATTCCTCCTGTCGTTTCTTCATATCATTTTTAAATATTTTTTTCGACTTTTGACTAAAACTTGTAAGTATTTTTCATTCCTTTTTTTTTGCGCAATTAGCACAAATGGTATAAAAAATTCATATGAGTCCATGTTTTTTTTTTCTGTTTGAAATTATTAACATCTTCCGAAATAAATTATTTCGTTTAGGAAATGAGGAGTAAATTAATTTGAAATAAAAATTTCAAAATATAGAAAATTAATGAAATGAATTTAAACAGGCAGTACTCGTAAACATTTTTAAAAGTGTTAAGTCTAGATTTATGATACATGTATGGGGTATAAAATGTTGTTTATTTGAGTTTTGCTTTACTCGCACTCGTGCAAGGCCAGAGAGAAATTGTTAAATTTTATGAATATGTACTCATTAAAAATAAACGCACACACACGAGAATGAACACACATAAATAAAAATATGCGTAGTTGTGTCTGTGTGTGTGTATGTGGAAGTGTGTGCGTACATGCATCTCAATGTTTATATTTGCGTAAGAGCGTATGTGTTGAACATACATCTTCAGAGAGGCACATATATAATAAGTTTTTAAAATTTTTTTTATAAAGTTTTTCACAAAGTATGTAAACGTGTACATAATTTTTGTTTGTGTTTGTGCCTGTATGCCTGCAAAACATTATAAATGAATTTTTGAACGAGCTGACGAAGAAAAGTAAATTTTCAAAAAATATTTCTTTATAAAGTTTTATTAAAATATCAAAATGTGTGTGCATATATGTCTGATTATGTCAGGAGAGTTTTACATATAACATAAAATCAATATGGTCCCTGACAAGTATTGAACATAAAAATGCTAACGAGCCTGTTAATATTAGCTTTGACGACTTCAATTACTAAAACGTTAACGTTTACTTCGCAAATAAGCCTTAAAAGTGAAAACAATTATGAAAAAAGAAGAAGATAAAGAGAGGAAAGAGCGAGAAAGAAAGAGAGAGCGACCCTATCCTCAAAAACAACAAACTACTCGTTCAAAAATTCATTAGAAAATAATTAAAAATTCAAAGTGATTTCTAATTAATTTCTTAATATAGTAAGCGTATCAAACATATAATATCAACCGCCTCTATCGTAGTTAGGATTATACTTAGGAAGCAAAAGTTAACATAAAGTTTGTTTTGAAAAGATTACAATCGACCGCAAAGAAAATAATTAAAACTATTTTTAGCAATTCTGACTGGATTCAGGTGGAGAATTAATTAAAAGACCCTGTGGATGTGAAAAATGACGAAGGTTCTGAATACCTCAGTTTATTGACTGCAATATTGAAAACCTAATGAAACTTATTACAAACAATCACTGCATTCACTTAATTCTCTTCGTCTATACTTTTTCAAGACTTTCAAAGTTGACAAAAATTACTAAAAGCGGGCGATATTTTTAACTGCAATTCCATCAGTCAGGATCTTTCAGGAGTATTTCCATATAATTCATTTAATATAACTGGCACAACGAAAAATATCATCAGGTTCGAGGTCAACATCGCTTATTTCATCTTTTTAAGTTACAATTTCTTATAGGTTGTGGGTCAGTTTCAATGTGGATTTCCAAATCAATTGATTGAAATCAGTTTCAGATATTTCTCGTAACTTTTTAAACGTAAGTATATGAACGATTTGTGCGTTTCTATCTGTCTTACATCTTGGGGTATATTAAGTGATTCCGGATGTATATAGCACTAAGAAGCGTCTGCCCGTTTGTCCGTCTATTTCTATTTATATTTTTTCTTACAGAGATAGCAATTTTTGGGATATTTATTAAGTTTAGTAAACTAACGAGTTTTGATCCAAGTATTAATTTGGACCATTTGTGCAACCACTTCCTATGAAAAATTTTTCAAAATTTATCGACCAAAATTGCTATATATTAGTGTATTCAGGCATATTAAATTGATGTGAAAACTTTGGATTTGAACAAATCGAATGAGCAGAGATCCGTTTCTTCGGCGTTACAGCAAAAAGATAATCAACATTGCAGCAACTTTTAAACGGGTATCGTAGAGAACCGATAAATGATTATAATTTTACATCACAATAGGATTTTAAGTATTTCTTTCAGGATTATTTTAAAACACTATATCAAGATCAAGACCACATTTTTTCTGGACCGGTATTAACCGAGGACTGATCTCTAAGCAGAAACCTAGAAATAAACTAATTCATGCTTAGAAAAACACATATTAGAGGGTCTAGACTGCGTATTTTTCAATTCAACTACTCGCTCTTAGAATTCTTAATTTTAGCCGAAATATTCTTTGTTAAATTTCATCTTGGCAATGAGCAAATTTGGTCACATTAATTAAATTTCATAACGAAAGGCAAATTGTTAAAACATTTTTTACGACCTAAAGCAAATATCAGACTAACATATATCAAGCTCACTAGAAGTGGAAGAAAATTTTAACTCATGCGTATGCTAACAAAAAAAAGAAGCATTCACGAATCTTGCAACTTGCAGATTCTGTCCGAAAGATAGCCCGGAATCCTTGAATAAAAAAAAAATTATCAAAATTTGTTTTTTCGCCCTTAAATTAAATGCCGTATCTAAAGTAAAACTGGATATATTCCTTACCATAGAATATTTCGGCTATTGCCGTTAACGAATTTGCAAAGGTTCTGCGGGATAATTTTTACTAGGGCAACTTAGACAATGATGTTTTTACTAGTATATTAGTCGAGTTTTTCCATGAAAGTAATTAAACAATTTTGGAATTAAATTAGAGTTTTCTCGAAACCGGTAGTGCAGACATTCATATCATTCTCAGGTTATCAGTTGGAATATTACAAAGGGACTTAAAAGATATATGTATCTTTCTAGTTGGCTCTCTCTCTCTCTCTATCTTTATATATATATATATGTATGTATGTATCTCTCTCCCTCTATGTCTATTTGTATATTTCTCCCATTCTCTCTCTCTCTCTCTCTCTCTCTCTTCAGTTAGAATGTTACAAAGGGACTTAAAAAGTAAGAGATAGCCGACTAGAAATATATATGATATATGCCTCCCTCTATATATAAATGTATAGATCTCTCTGTCTATTTATATATTTCTCAATCCGTCTCTCTCTGTCTCTCGCTCTTTCACACTCTCTCATTTCTTCGCACATATCTCTTCCTCTCATATATTTTAGAAGAGACGTTAAAATCAGAAATTCCCCTTCCTTATTTAATACATAACTCTCTTTGTTCTTGTAAAAAATTTTTTTCTATAATTTTTGAAACTCATTAAGATACAATCTCACTTGAAAACTTATTTAATAACAAATCTTTTCATTCGATTTTTCTCATCAAATGTTTGCATGTTTTTCATAGAGATTTGTAAACTCACTTGATAGCAAGCTGTTGAAGATTTACGATGAGTTGAATTCAATTTCATTTAAAATTGAATAACATTTGAAAATGAAATGAATTTATTATTAAAATGTGATAAAACTAAAGATTCATATTAGTAAGAACAATAAGTGTAAAGTAAATATTTTTAACTTAAATGATCCAGAGAATGAATAGATAGAAAATTCTCAACGGAAGAGAGGAAATGCAAAAGCCTTAGGATGTCTTCTTAAATTTCATTACGTTGAAGTTAATTGCGTAATTTTCTTTCTTTCTTTTTTTTTTTTTTTTGATTTAATCTTTGACTCTATTCTAAACCTTGATACGTTTTCTAACGTTAATTAACTTATTAACGGCAAATTTATTTTTAAAAAATCCTCTTCAAATGTTACTTAATACATATTTTCAACCTTAATAAGAAAAAAACAAAAAACAGGCAACAAGTGCAGCGTGTGTTGTTTTCCCTTTTACTTATAGTTTTCATATTTCGCCGAGACCGAGCGTTCTCTTTTACTTTCAATTATTCATTTCATATACCTGAGTCAATGTTTATTTAATTCAATTCACTAGCTTTCAACGCTACCAGCACCATCATCACTTCCAACTGGCACAACTATGCTAATTGTAGTTTTTTGTTTTTGTTTCTTTGTACAAACACTGACACACTTATGCACTAGACTTATTTATAGGAGCACATAGCCACAAAAGTTTAGACTTTGCCGAGTCCTTAATCAAATGGTAAAGGGTATAAAAAGTCCCTTTACGTTGCATCTTACAGTGATCGCTTTTCTTATTTAACTGTAGTTAACTCATTCACCCGACATTAAAGATGTAGAAAAGTTTCTTCAGGAAATAATTTAATAAATTCTTTTATTTAAATAATATTTCAAATTTTAATATATTTTTTTTTTGTTTTTGGTAAATTAGTAAAAAAAAAAACAAGTTTCCTGATGTCTAAAAAATTCAATTAAACTTTTATGGTTTCTTTGAGTAAGTGCTTTTCGCTAGCTAGCAAGAAATGAATCTAAAAGCCTTGCGGAAACATGGAAAAGTTCTTAATTTAAAACAAATTTTGTTTTTTTGCTTTTTATAAAATATTAATTTGTAGTAGCGACAATTTTCATTAACTTACTACCGCAGTATTTAGGCCTCAACTTCATCAAGTCTATATAATTAGAAGTTCTCTCGTGTCATTGTTTTTTAATTTAGTTGCAGGTTAAACCTATTCAACCTGTTAAGCTTTTTATGTAATCAATGATAGTCTAAAATAAATCCGTTTATTTCGATGCAATATCACGACCTTTACTTCTCTATTTCATGGTAGTTTTGAATAATTTTTTATTAATACCTCTCAACTCAGCAGTAGGTTTTCCTACAGTTTATTGCTCAAATGTTAATTTGTTCTCTGAACTTAACGAGAAATCAACCTTCGCTACTATTATTTAGCTTTTTTTCTTATTAATGATTAATTATAAACGCTTAGCTCTGTCAACATTTTCCAGCACTTTATCGTTCAATTCCAATTATGGTTTTTTTATGCTTAAATATCTTTTAATTTCATTTCTTTTTTTTTAGTGTTTAGTAATATTTTCGAGAAAGTCAACTTTTGTTTACAACAATTTTTAATTGTTTACTGACAATAGTTTTTAACTCGTCTCAGTAGTTTTTCGTACGCTTTATTGCTCAATTGCAAAGTTAAACACTTAAGTTCTCCTTAGACTTACATTCTTACTTAAATTAGTTGTTTTTATTAATAATAAACAACAATATTCTTGCCTTACGTACCTTACACTTTATCGTGCACTCGTTAGTAAATTAATCCTTTCAGATCGCGGTACGAATTGACCACAAACAATACAATATCAGCAAGATTTGTTTAGGTATTAGCTCGGCGGAAAAGCTCTGTCGTATTTTAATTAAAATGCGTCAATCCCATATTTGTGATATGTTTCTCAAAAGTCGAATGGCGGATGCTGAGTTCCTTTGCAATTACTTTCGCGGTCAAGTGTGGACCTTGCATGACCACCCAAAAAGAGATTGAAACGGTTGCAAGCAATCGATGGGTTGCTTCTCTTCTGCAACTCTTATGGAAAGCAATGTCCTAAATGCACTTTATCCAAAGCATGTAAGCAAATCTCTATCCTTGTCTTTTGATTGCTCGGCAGTCTATACATCTTCACACATTTTCATCAGTGTTACTCTCAGAAGGCGGTGATGACCTCAATTTTTCGCTGTGACATATAAGTCTTGGAGCGTATTTTAATTTGGAATATTAAACACGTTTATTTGTTTTATCAGACAGAAATAACAGTCATTTGTTTAATTTATTAGTTTCTTGCGAGCCATGGGAACAACGAACGTTATGCCTTTAACCTGCCTTACTGGCACTTACGTCAATAGCTATGCACCGTACAGCCCTCGAAATAAAGTTCGTACCATTTTTTCTACAATAGAAATAAGATTTCGTTTTTCGCAATTCTAAAGTTCGCAGCCATGAAGCAAACAGTAGTTAACAGTCACGAAGCTAGAACAAGTTATTTTCCGCGCTGTCATAGCTCTTAATACTGAGATGCAACTGGCAAACCGACCGTGAAAGCTCTTAATACTGAGATGCAAGCGGCAAAGCTTGTTCGGTCATTGTGACTAAACTATTAATTCTCGGAGATAAATTTATGAACTAACGGCCATGTGCGGGGAATTTCTTGTACATATATCGACGGTTTTTGGACAATTATATCAGTAAAATGATTAAGTTAAGCGAGAACAGTTTAAGCAAAATAAATTAGAGTTTTCAAAGATTTCGACAAACACAGATGGCTGACAAAAATTGATTTACTTTTCAAATTCAGAACTGACTATAAATAATCTTCTGTACTACAAGCGTTTCAGTCGATACTTCTGTTCGTTAGAATTTTGTTGACATTTCCGCATTTTGCACACAGAGTTGCATCTACTCTCTTGATTAATGTAATTTTTGTAATCTAGACGTCCATCCGTCCCTCAATCTGCGGGAACTCAACTAATATTAATAAACTGAAAAAAGTTTAGGTAGAAAAAGAGAACACTACACTACTACAAGTATTTCTCTTTCAATTCCATCAAAGATGTTCTTAGAGGGGAGACCCTTTGTCATTATACGGAAAAGATTGAAAACCTTACGGTATAACTTATGAATTGAAATCTCGTTAAAAACATTCGGCTTTTTTAGAAGCCTAAAGTTAAATAAAAAAACAATTTCAAATGCGTCTAATCAAGATTCCGGCCAAGACTTACAATAAAATTAATATTTTGCCACACGGAAGCCAAACAATTATAATCCACTTTAGCCCATAATTTATAGCATTTTTTAATTTATTATATTTATGCATGCAACATTGAAACAAGCTTTGCTGAAACATTTTCTTGTTATTATTAAAAAGACATAACACTAAAAAAAAAAATAAAAAATAAAAATAAAAAAAATCTCTTGCTTCTATCTCTCTCTAAATTATTTGACCTAATTACAACAATGGTTTATGGAAATGCAAACCGTACTTGTATACTCAAAAGGATTTTCGGTTTAATAAAAATGATAATAATAGATAAAAGTCCTACACATGCACGCATACATTTACATGAATAACGTTTCATGCACATTTACATGTAAGCATAGTAAAGATGAGAACAGAAAAATAACTTAAAAAGAATTTATAGAATTTTCCACATTTTTTACTTAAAAAAAAAAAGGCGAATAAAACACATTATAAAAAGGATTACAAAATTCTTTTCCAACAAACAAATATAAGCTAATTAGAAAGATTTTTAATAAAAGCAGAAGAAAAATTAGCAGTTTATGAATGCACATTTAATGGTATTAGCGTTAAAGTTGTCGCTAATTCTTTTTAATTGTCTGGAAATGTCTGCTTATATGTAATAAAAAAAAAAATTTTTTTTACGTTACAGCTGTCACAGTAGTTTTAAGAATAATTTTTTTACAAGCTTTCTTGATGTTGAAATTTAAAAAAAAATCGGGAAATATGAGAAACTGATCGCCCACACTTGATTCAGATGAAGTTGTATAAATGTACTAAGAGGATCAATTAATAATTTCATGATTAACAAAGTCAATCAAACTCGACTTATGTAAAATTAATTTTTTTTTTCAAAGAGCTTTCTAAAGTCCAAAACATTACAAGAAAACATTAAAATATTAGTTTGGGGAAAAAGAAATCCATTATTTTTTCGGTAGATGGCTACACTGGTAGATTTCTCGTAAAGTATCGATCAAACAATTTCAGATTTATGCTCGTTGGAAAGGTGACATTTCGCAGTAAAAAAAATTCTTTTGTTGTTTTTTGTTTGGTGCATTCAGTTGTGAGTTACACACATCTACAGTGACTCGCCAGAAACT
>KK351118.1:100882-112413 GCA_000671755.1 Glossina brevipalpis
CAACAAAACGGTGCATATTTGACCCAAATCGGACAATCCGAAGCATGTTAAATAAAGTCCTGAAGTTCATATAAAACTAATGGATTTCTTTTTCCCCAAACTAATATTTGAAAATGTTCCCGTTTCTAATTTAGCAGTCAATGAGAAAGAAACATCTAGAAAATCGAAAAGCTTGAACGCGATAGCTTAGGGATTACTCCTAATACTCCCAAGCTTCTTCGTTAATTTCTCAATCTTATCTTTGTCACGAAATGGAACGTCTTAAAGGCGAAGATGCCGCCGCCTAACAAGCGCTAATGCTGTATGTGACATCCAAAAGCTTGTTATCTTCCTGAAAGACGGACTTAAAGAAGGAAATCAAACCGAAACTAGAAACTGCATATGCAAGCCAAATCCAAAAAATATAAGCTTTCGTGATTTTCCTTTCAATCACTTCTAGTGTTTCTTTATCAAAACTAACTGATATAACAGTCGACAGATTAGTGTACAATTAGATAGATAAATAAGTGGATGAACCATATGGTCTGGTAAATGGATGGATAAACATATAGATAAGTATGTTGGCTGATAGGTGGCTGAATAGATGTACGGGATAACTAATAATAAATAGATAAATAAATTCACTGGAGAATGAGTTTACGAAAACAGTCTCGCTGTTCGGACGGATTGTTGAACAAAACAATTGCTGGACACACTGAATGTTAGACCTATACAAAGAGAGGCGTACGAGACAGGAGCGAACATGTTCCGACGGCACTTCAAAGAAATAGACGTACCGTTAGATGGTTTTTCGTCGGACGCAGAATCCTTAAAGGAAAATTGTTAAACTTACAGAAAAGACAAAAAAGCTGAATGCTCGAAAACTTGACTCTTAATTGAAAACACCCCAGGACGAAAAGAGCGAATATGTTTAGAATTGATGGTTCAGAGGGTTTTTCGGTAAACGGAGAATTCATCAACGACGTAAATTGCTGAACAAACGAAAAGCTGAAGGAGCTACCAAACACATAAATAGAATGCGTATCTAAAGTGACTAGCAGGCAAGCGAAAACATGTTCGGATAAGTGAACGGCAGACGGAAAGTTCGTCAACAAGACACTAAAGAGATTCCTGGATTCCTTAATGAAGAAATTACTTGACAAATTGAGTGTTAGACGAACACATGATTCAACTGACAATGAATACATAGAGAGGTTCAATCAGGTCAGATTAGCATTATAGGTAGACTATCGATCATTTCAAGAAGACAGTCAGCGGAATGTCAAACGGATTGATTGAAGACGAAGAATTCTAAGTTTAAAGATGAATCCTGAAGCGATTCAATAATTCTTACTTTAATTAAAAATATATCGTTTTTTGTCTGGTCTCCACAAGCATAAACCCGGATATTGGTCTTAGCCATAACGAATAAGTAAAACAAAATATGACGATGGCTACATGGGGGAACATTATTGTTTAATTTCTCTACGCTGTTTCCTTTCTCACTCTATCACTATTGAACTCTTTAGAATTAAACAAAAAAAGAAAAAAAAAATACAAAAGTTTCATGGTTTCCTGGGTTTACCTTTTAAATTTCCAACATTACAAAGGCTTCTTCTTATGTCACGTTGGTAAACGTCAATACTCTTATCGCCAGGTATTATTTAGAAAAAAAAAACACTAACAATGAAACCCTTTTGAAACAAAGCAAAACAAAATAACATTCAACAAAAAGAAAGTCGTTTGAAATCGTTTTGCTGCGGATAGATTTTATAATTCATTTTCAAAGTTGATGTAGTGAACTGTAAATGTTTTAAAAATTAAAAGAAAAAAAAGCTAAGAATTAATTGCAAAACGGATACAGCGTATAAGTTAAACAAATCAATAAAAAAAATATATATATTATAAATTATAAAATAAACAACGAACTAAAAAACGAAGTAATAAAGCGAAATAATAACTCAATTAAAACAGTTAAAATAACTAATCGATTGGAATCGAATATTAACTAACAGTAATTATATAGAAAATGACTGAATACCTGAAAATTCTAAACAATAAGAACTAGAAGAAGCGACATAGATTTAGACTTAAAGCCATTGTTCTTTACTGTTTCCTGTTTATAACGAAAATACTTTTTAGCTGATCTCAACTTATTTTGACAGAGTAAATGCCATCTATGTGCCACGCAGATGTGACATTTAACTTTGCATATAAATGGATTCTTCCTCATATATATAATCAATAAGGCCGCATTCGCTTTCGGGAATTATCGTCCAACATACAGGAAGCTTTCATTCAATTTTATTATAGAATTTAAAGTGAATCGCGAAACATTGCAGTGAAAACTAATTCGTCACATTTTTAAAAAGGGTACTTGACCAGTGTGACACAGTTACGTTAATTATCGTTGAGAAAGAAACGCATAACTGCAAGATGGCAAAATTGTCAATGCAATTGCATATCAAACATTCCGTTGTTATTAATAAACAAACGTGTAAGACTTCGAATGATCAGCTATTTTACTAAAGTAGGCCGGTCTTATAACTGAGAATGAACAACAAGAATCATATTTCTCGACATGATTGAAAGATCAAGCATCTTATCAAGACAGTGACACTCATCACGACGGCTATAACTGACAAAGCTTGACAAAAATGCACATAAAATGTCCAAAACTAAATTTGGCTTTTAAAAGTATTCTTGAAATGTGTACTGTATTTAATTAAATAGTAGATTTTGAAAAATGAAAACATTAAAAACTCTTACAAAGACATAGATACATAGACATAGATAAATATCAATTGGGAAGAGACTTTAAGACTTTCAAACTGAAAAAGATTCACTAAGATTTAGATCTATCTTCGGCCAAAACCAAACTTATTCCTATTTCAAACTAGATGGCGACAAAGCAACGAAAGCGAAATCGACGGATGTACAGTCTGTCAACTAAATTTCTCTAACAACGTCAAGGAATATATAGTGCATACTTTTCAATGTTTTTCAATACTATACTATTGCATATTTTTAGGTGTCATAAAATATGTGGAAAAAACCTGTGCAGTGCTTGAGATTTTGTTTATTAAAATCGATGTTATTGAAATGAAAGACGAACATGAAAAAAATATATAATAAATAATCTTGAACAATACTTGATTTGGGAACTAATTTGTTCCCGGTTGCAACTGCAATTTTAAATTTAACGCTTGTAAAAGTAAAACTAAAAAACACAACAACAACCGTTTCTCTTAAAACGAAACATCTGAATCCAAAAACACAATAACAACAAAAACCATGAATTATTTAGATGCGATGTTGCGGTGAGTTCTTGTTGTAGGAAAAAATAACAGCAATTAAATGGAAGTAATATAAAATGTATAACATATATAACGTATATGTAATTGCATTTAAAAACAGAGATCACCAACACATGCCATTTTTTGCCAAAAAAGCAAATAAACTGGAGCGCAACTAAATATATTTACAGTAACTTTTCAGAAACTAACTTTAAATGTATGCGGTTAGAGCTCTAAGAATTTCTTTTTTCCTATGAAATCTACAATACTAAGCAAGTATAACTGATATATGTATACTTTTTCCTCATAACCTTTTTGTTAGAAAACATCATTCTACTTAAATAAGTAATAATTTTAAAAAGAATATAGAAAATGTTTGTCTGGGATATATTTAAGTGGCGAAAGAGAGAGAGAGAGATCGCATTAACACGCGCTGCTACTTTTTTTTAATGGACAGATCACTCAAGAGATGTGCCCTATACGGGTAATAAGATGATGGCCGGAAAGAAGTAAAGAAAGACAAAAGACCGTGTAGCACTGGGAAGTGTATGCCCGATTGGTAAGCACTGTGCCTTCGCACAGCATCATAGTTGCTATGTTTACGAGCACACATCAATGATTGTTCCTCAAGAACTTGCTTTAACGTACGGATGAGCCAATATATCATTTTGAGTGGCCTCTAAACGCAAATATGATCCGATTCGTGGTGCCACTGTGAAATTAATCTAACATTCCAGTCTACGCTTTACGTCGAAATCGGAGTATTAAGCAATCCATTTTAGAATGGACATTAATATAAAAAGAAATGTTCAATGTTTAACGGAGATAGAATACAGATAGAACACCATTAATACTTAGTTTTTCTGAATTTATTGATTTTTTTTCTTTTTTTGCGTTTGTTTCACAAAGGTTCACGAACTTTATTTACGAAAAAAAGAAAAAAGATACAATATTTTCGATTACTGCATACATGTTCTCGTGAGATGAAAATGAATAAAAAAAATGATTTAATTCAATCGATGTTAATAATATCTTCGCTCCAATGATTGGATTGTGGTTTAGAGACACGAGTACGTTTAACTTTGGTTGGCCCGACTTCCTCGTCGTAGTCGAGTATTTCTGTAACAACATCATCGTCAATAATATCTACAACTTTAATTTTACGTTTGACTGCTGATATAGGTTTATCTGGGCTAGAAGAAGTTATGCGCATTGTATTTGTAGCTTTAGTCACCATCTCTGTTTCAGAAGTTTGTACACAGGCATCCTCAGTCTGAGCCTTAACGCATTCATTTTCTACTTCGATTATGCACAAGTCGTCATTTATCACTAAACTCGACAGTTTCATTTAAACGAACTTTCTTCGACGTACGGGGACCATCTGCCATACTTTCTCTTTTGTTCGGTACGTTTTCCTCTTTTGGTTTTAGTTGATCTTTAGTAGCTATAACCTCAAATAGAGAACATTCACGTTCTGTATCAATATGTACAATGATTATACTGAGTTCGTAGTTCTGGGAAAAATCATCACATTTCAAAATAATACCGTCAACAATGTCCATTTCTTTCATAAACTTCTCTTCATTGCATTCGGTTTCATCTTCTTCCGATGAGTTGAGAACTACACTTTTGCTGTCGATAATTCCATCGGGATTGATCATATTAAGTATTTTTTTTGAGAACCTCATCGCCAAATTCTTTTATACGCATGCGTTTAGTATCGATGCGCAAATGACTAGCTGGCTCAGCGGCACAAACGTAGTAATTAGGATTTGGAACCGAATGAAACTCGTCAGGTACCAGCAATTGCTGTCGGGAATTTTGACGCAAACGCGTATATACAGATTTGCATTTATCAAGATCGTTTAGTAAAACTTTAAATGTTTGGAGGACTACAATGCCGACTGAAATTATGTTTCCAGCCATTGACTTCACTTCGAAGCGTGATTTACGTGCTATTTCAAAAATATAAGCACGCACATTGGCGCATGCAGCGACGAAATCTATGGCTGGTTGATCGTCTTTATCCCAGACCAAAAAATCGCCCTCATTTAACTTTTCCACATTCATGCGCAAATTCTTGAGACAATCCTCGAAGACGGCGGCACACTCAGCTAATGACCATATTTTATGATATTGACGCTTGAATTGAGGCTCACCATTCGCCTTATCCCGGGTTAACAATACACTATTCCATGGAATGGGTCTTGGCGGTTTGCGGGTCTTCCAAAGATTCGACATAGATAACAAATATTTAATATCATCATTAAAGAATTTGTTAAAAAAGATTCCGGCATCATAATTGTTATCTTTGGCCCACTGGCGGGTATTGACTCGCACTACATTGCCACTTTGAGGTAATTTCAAGTCTTCTTCATCGTTATGTGAATTTAAGGACTCCTCCTACGTTCCGGGATCAGCTAGATCAGGCGAAATATCCTCATCATCAACAGTCTCGCCAAAAAGTTGATTGAAGAGAAGTTTAGCCCATACTATACAATGAATCGGTTCAGATGGTGTATTGCGTATAGTACAGCCAGGAAAACTTTTCTGAGTTGCTTTTGATGTACACTCATAGCACTGTGTTAAGCCTTTCTTAATCAATTCCACTTGGCCATTATAGCCGGCCGTACTACTCTCAATTAAGGTCACATCTGCATTTAAACACATACGATTAACGTGGTTACGAGCTGCTCTATTATCTAAAGCATTAAGCACTACATTAAAATTCCTAAAGAAATTCACACCATAATCCGTCCCTATAATGCTGTCATGATAGGCTTTAATTTTCATATCCGGATTAAATTGTAAGGCACTCTCACGTGCCACTCGAGCTTTTGACTTGCCGACATGCTCACGATGAAAAAAAATTGACGATTCAAATTACTCAAATCGATTGTATCCAAGTCAATTATCTCTGTATCTGGAAATCCGGAAAGAACCAAATTCTTTAATATTTCGTAGCCAATATCGCCTGCGCCCACCACCAATAATTTGGAATTTTTCATTTTTTCTTGCAAAGTTGTAGAAAAAACGCCATTAATAGATGCAGCCATATTAACGGTATTCTCATTTTGATCGGATCGTTAAATAAATCTTAATCGAAATGTATAAAAAAGAATAAAAGACGCCACCGGTTCAGAGTTGCTAAGCTTGTATTATTTATAGAATAATGTATTAAATAACGAAACATCCCTACTTTATCCCTATAACGCACCATTCAAATTTTCCAGTGTTCCAAACAGCATTGAAAGTCTTCTACTATGAGGCCCTGTGTGACTTGTGCAGCTTTTTCTTTCTCAGCTAGTCTTGTGCATTTTTTGCCAATTTCTACTGTTAGTTATCCGACAGTCAGATCGAATCGGATTACCGACTTTTTTAATATTTTAGTCCATTTTCTCGGCCATTTTGGAAACACTTGAATCACTTAAAAGCTGCTACAGGTGGTTCTTTGTCATACACTTCCGTTACTGAAAGATAAGTTTCAGTGGCGCTTTTTCATGAGAAAGTTTACGACGATTCGTTGCTTATCATTTTTCCGGCAAACGGAAACTACGGCCAGACTAATTCGCTTACAGACACGGGACACTTCGCTTTCGAAAGCCACTGTTTCACGCTACATAGCTGTCGCGCATGCATGCACACTTCTTCTCTGGAAGTCTCAGTCTCGTTATCACATAACCACATTTCGTAACTCTCCAGAACTTGAAATTTCCAAGCGTCTGCAATGCGTTGTCGCAGGACAATTTACAGGCAGAGGCAGAGATCTCAAACCTTATTGCGCAAGGTGAACAAAAAATATTAAAAGCTTATCAATAAAACGTTTTTAAGAGAATGCGATCATTTTTCCTTCAGCGCTTGGCGCATAAGCTGTCAATTTGACAAATCCCAACGTAATCTAAGTTCACTATTCTCCTATCTATGGTTTTCTATAAAGGAATCCCTCTTTCTTTCGCATTCAAAGTTTAAGAGAGTGCCCGAGAATACTAACAGCAGTGCCAGGTTTTGCATCTGTTATACTAACCCTACGTAATTGTTTAATAACTTAATCATGGCAATGCTTGAAAGCTTGCAGTGGTTGCGTGCTGTAAGGAATATATGGACCTTAAATACGACACAAAGTTTGTTATAAATTTTACAAACTTTTATTAAAAAAAAAAAAAAATGTTTTTAATTTATTTTCTTTTCGAATATTTCAAAATGTAATTTAATCTTGATTGAAGTTTTAATCCTTAAATAATTCATGAAAATCTCCCAATTTCCGACAATAATTTAATATAAATTTTCTAACTTATTATTGGGCCAGTAATGAAAGATTCTATTAAACAATTGTTATAATATTCATGATAATAAATTTCACAAGAAAAACATATTTTCATTGTCATCAACGAAGGACGAGTTATATCAAATTTACTTTTTCCATTTGTATAACTGATAACCATGAATTCTTATTTATATCCATTTTATCTGGCAACTGGTATCTATTCTATCTTTTTTAATCTACCAAATAAAGAATTAATTGCTATTTCTAATAACTACAAGAAGGAGTTTTGTAACAAATGATTGATAATACTTTTCAAGCAAAATGTAATCTGCAATATTCTGTATAAATCCAGCCATATCCGTCCCTCCTTCCGTTTATTATAGGTCATCTCCAAGTTTCAAAATTTTGTCTACAACTGAAATACATAAATTTATACCAATAGTAGTAGACAGTAAAAATAAGCTCACATTAGCTAAAAATAGCAAGAGAAAACAATTGATCTGGCCATAGGTCCATAAACTTCTACATCTATTGGTTCTAGCATTCTTTCATTTCGAATGTTACTTTTGAGTTTTTTTTTATGCATAAATGGTCCATTATGATTTGGAAACATTTTTCTTAAACACAAATTTTCATCTTGAGCTTCGACCATTTCTTGTTTCGCTTACAAAGAGAATACCTTATGAAAATCTTGAAAGTAAACATATATACAGACCTAACACAACACACTTCAACTCGAAATCTTGTGGGCTAACTTTCAAGTTGAATCATTTACAAATGAAAGGATAATTTTAGTATAGTTAGTGAATTTTTTATAGTTTTCACTTTTATTTCGAATTTTAATTTAATTTTATTTTTGTTTTAAAAAAAAAATGTATTGTGAAAATTTCATTTGTAAAGCGGTGCGAGTTTTCAAAATTCGTTTTATGCCTTAAAAAATAATAATAATCTTTTAGTAGTTTTTGTTATTCCTTTTGCTATTATTTCCTTTTTAGACATATATTTCAGTTTATTTTTTCTAATTTCTTGTTTGGGAGGCCATATGAAAAACTTATTTGTTAGTGCTGTCGTTGTTGTTGTTGTTGTTGTCGATTTTTTAGTATTCCGTTGGAAGAGCATTTTACACATGACAGAATTTTTTAATTTTCCATTTTATGTTACGTTACTTATGTGCGTATGAGTATGCGTTTCGGTGTGTATGTGTTTATGTACGTGTGCTTGAATATGCGGGTGCGTTTGTGTATGTATTGGAGATAAGCAGTTTTTGTTAAACGCAAACTTGTATAGGTAGTAGTAGCAGTGCTTCTAGTAGTAGTTTTTTTTTCTCTCTTTTTTTTTCTCTCATTTACATCCATACGTTTATAGAAATCTTTTCACAAATGAACACACAGTTATGCATTTGAAAGCAACAACAAAAAAGCTGAGGAGGCGAGGACTTGTTTATAGACACAACATGTTTGTAAAAGTCTGCTTTTGCTGACGACTTTAAATCTTTCATTTTTTTTTTTTTTGTAGAAAATAGGCTCAAATAACATAATACTCGTTGTGTACATATATGCCACTCGTCGTAGCTCATAATATGAGACAAATACTAGTGTATGGCTTTTTTTTTCTTTTGTATGTTTAGACATAATTTTTTTTTCATTTCTTCTTTCACTGTTGATGTTCTTGTTGTTGTTGTTTTCGCTGCTGTTTTCATGAATACTAATTATAAATGTGTTGGTGGATTATTATGAGCATACATAAGCGTATAGTAGTTCAGCAGGGTGTTAGTTTATTTTGAAGGCTTTTCTTTCCAATTCTGTTATACCTTTGAAAACTTTCCCAGTCTTTCTCTATGACGTCGATATTTTTTGTGTATTTAGTCATTTGACTTAAAAGCCAAAAATTTTCTTTGTCGATGGTCGAACGCGAGAATATGTTTACTTCGTGTAAGAAATGTTTGTGTTGCAGATTCTACATAAATATCTCCTATAGATATAAGAAAGTATTCTCTTCTTCTTTTTCTATAGTGCAAATAATTGTATGGAATTGCTTTTTCAATTTAATAAAATTTTCATTCGTGGTTTTCAATTTGTAATTTTTAATCGAAAGCAGATTTATTTGTTAATGTAGCTTACACGATTTCTTCAGGTGCCGACCCTAATGAAATTTAATAAATATAATTTTTAAACATGTATTTTATTTCTAATATATTTAATACATAGAACACATTTTACGCTAAAACTTAACATAGCTTTTCTGAATATTTTTATTAGGATCTAAACCACGAGTTGCTTATTATTATTTATTACTGTCTGTTCACTTTGGTTATGACTATAATATCGAATCCATTCTTTACCATGAGCTTTGGTTCAAATTTCTCAATACTCTCTTTCAATTTTAACAATTGCGAAGATCTCACTTACGGACGGTCGCGCTTGCATTAGAACGCACGTATTAACAGACTGAAATTGAATCGGTCGGTTGGTTGCTTCAATGAATTTTACTTGAGAATATATATAGTTTTTTCATAACACATAAATTGGTTGCAACCTAATCGGGGAATTAATGCAATCTAGTCGGGTAGAAAGAGAGAGAGAGAGAGAGAGAGAGAGAGAGAGAGAGAGAGAGAGAATTAGAGCAGTTACTTATAAAGAGTTTTTTAACTGACGAAAATGGAACTTTACGCCATCATATCATTCGTTAAATGCCTTTTATCGTCTTCAAAGTGTATAATCGACTTGACAAAGTCCAATTAAAAGACAATCTTTTCAATTCTTTGTTGTTACTTTTATTGTCGTTGGTGCATTATTCTGATTTTAAAATAGATTTAAGCATTTACACAATACATATAATGAATCCTTGTAAGCTTTCTTTGACCTAATTCTTGTGTCGATATACTTGAATTATTTGATTACATTGAAAGTGAAACAAAAATTTTGCATTTTTCGGAAAGCAAAAGCAAATAATAATTTGATTAGAAAGATAATCGGTAAATGCAAATAATGATTGAAAATCTCTAGGCAATGATGACCTCATTACCTATAATTATGTATGGTACATGGAATTGTATGTAATGTAAGACAAAGTAAACTGAATTACATTTCGGATGAGTTGAGAGTAGAAGAAAACCTCATAAAACACTATTTAGGTTTCTTTTTTCTTTTTCTTCTTTTTTTTTTGTAATTAAAGCAAACAACATAGGTTTTGTACGCCTTCCTAGATACATAAGAGAACGATATGATTATTGTCAATCGAATGCGTTTATCTTAAACAAAAGTGTTTCGTCAAGAGTAATTACAACAAATTATTTGGACAATTGCCACAATTTTCTCCACAACAATAACAATAACAAGAAAAAGAGCAAGAACTACAACGGCAATGACAACAAATATCAGAAATGTCAGAGCTATACTCTGTAGTTTCTCTCAATTATTCTTCTCGTATGCAGCAGTATATCATTAACTATTTTTTGTTTTTGTAAACCGCAAACCAAAAATAGATAATTTTGGTTATCCTATGTATATTGGTAGCACATATCTAAGAATCAATGGAATGGCAGCTGAAGCATACGAATGTATTCTAATTGCACTTTGTTAAGACAATTTAGAAATTTGATCCGTTCAAACCAAGCTTTACCTTTACATACATACAAACCAGCAGCAAAAGTTTTTCACAATCTTGGCTAAATGAATACATACAACAACAACAACAACAACAGCAATAGAAACTGCAACAGCAGCTGCAGTAACAGTAGCAATAGCAGCAGCAATTTACACTTGATTTGATTTTATATACGATTTTCAAACTCATTTTGTATATGAAAGACAAACAGATTTTATGCTGGTTTTTCCTTTTCCTTTTCTTTTTTTTTTCTTTTTCGATCGCTTAATAGAAAGAAGAAGAAAAAGAAGCATATGTATGTCAACAAAATTGAATTGGAATAAAGCATTAAAGCATTCAAAGAAGTTTAAAGAGTAGTAATAAAAAGTCTTTCAAGTTGTAACGCT
>KK351118.1:112980-161382 GCA_000671755.1 Glossina brevipalpis
TAAATTTTTTTTTTTTAAATTAAATTTTTTTTTTTTTTATTTTTGTCAATTTGGATATAATTTGTTTACGGTATTACACCTTTTTGCTCACACATCATACAAGCAGCAGTATGTAAGTAATAATTAATTATTTCCAACTGAATCAATTATCAGTTTCAATAGCTGTAAAATAAATCTTCAAATTAATTTTATGCGTGATGATGTGTCTGATGGAATTTACTTTCAAATAACTGATGATGAATGCGTATTGAAAAAAAGTGTTATAGTGTTTTGTTTTATACTTACAACCAAAGAAGCGGAATCATAGTCCTTTTGTCATAATGTTCGCAACATTTAGAAGGCAATTTGAAGAACTCTACAAAGTATAAGTATTTTTTGAGCAGATCAGTTGCAGATTTTACTTTTTTCCGGCTCCGTATCGTGAACATATCATCATTTTTATCACCCTCGTGTCGTGTATACTTAGCTTCTATTTTCCAATTTTCGGACTGAATCGAACATTAGAGAATCTATGTGGACATGGCGTGAACACTACGTTTCATATTTTGCTTCTTGAAATTATAAATTTCACTTTATACCAATACCTACCCTACCGTGAACATCTCGTCGTTTGTTCTTGCATACTTATTATCTCTTTTCTACTTTTCAATATAATTTAATGATCAATGTAAGACCTGTAAGGGCCTATGGGTATGCCTGTTATAATGCAAACTTTGACTAATAAAGTAATAAATTTTACTATGTTTCGATCTAAATTTTATCATCTCTACGATACTTCTTTCTGTTCAGATGGGTTACTTGCAATAAGATTCTCAAAATATGATTTTTAATTTGAATTAAATGTCCGCTTTTCTACTTTAAATAATTAAGATATAAATTTGATTTTGGATTTATAATCTCTACGTACCTACCAAGTACCCAACTATTCCCTAATTTTCAGCATAATTTTTTCATTAAAATATAAAGTGAATAAATGATCGATCGACTTTTAATGCTTAGATTATAAATTTAATCGTATTTCCAGTTTTCTCATATCATCTCATCTAAAGAACTATTGATTGTAGCATCTTTTTCTAAGTTCCAGTTCTAGATATTATTTTCGAAATTTTTATCGTTTTGGAAGCTGAAAGATTTCATTAAAACTTGTTCTTAATGCCAAAAACTTCTAGCAAATACTTACTAAGTGGTTCATAGTTTTCAGTTTAGTTGAATTAAAGCTTTAATTCAATAATTTTTGTTTATTTTCCATAAATATTATTTAAAAAAGTAAAACTTCTTTTTTCTCTTAAAGTAATTTCTATTCAAATTTACGGAAGCAATTCTTTAACAAAAATTATTACCTCTGTTAACTGGGCTGAAAAACAAAAAAAAAAAAGAAACAAAAAATGTGAAAGAAAAAAAAAGATTGTGTTGCCTGCAAGAACCCAAACCGAATCTATTTCCATTTTACATAACTACGTTAAGATAAAATTTTAATAAAATTTTCAATTTTTTTTTTGTTTTTTCATTGCAGGTAGGTAAACATGTAAGAAACGAGAAAAAAAGATGATGTGTAACAATAACACTTTTTCAATATTCTAACCAAAAAGAACAAAAAAAAAAAAAAAGAAAGAAGGGTAACGTAGGAGGAGAAGGTAAGTTCCCTCTTTAAAGATGTATGCATTTCCAGTAGAAAAAAAAAGAAAAAAGAAAAAAAAACAAGAATGATGTGTAAAAGAAAAAAAGCCTCTTAGACACTTATATATAGATTTCCGCCCCTTGCTCAGCAACTCAGTTTACTCGACTTAAGAAGGATGTTAAGGAATATCAAACTTTTTTTTTTTTATTTTTATTCTTTTTTTTCTAACATAAAAATGCAGAAAACTTATAAAAAAAAACGTGACAAAGTGTTTAAAATTTTTATTATTATAAGATGAGGGAGAACATTTTTTTTTAAGAATTTGTAAAAAAAAAATTATTATTATTATTATTAATAAAGACTATAGAAAATTTTATCATTTTAAGTTTATTAGCAACATGTTTATCTGCATCAACATGCTTAAGTAACGCAAAGAAAAGCTATTGAAATAAAATAACGCAAAGCAACATTGTCTATAGGAAAAAGAGATAGAGAGCAAGAGAACAAAATAGAAAGAGAGACCGTAGAGCTGGTATAGTGTTTACAAATATGTTTACTATGTGTTAAACACACAATTCTGCTTCTTCTTATGGCGCTTTCCTCTTCAACTGCAGAGAGAATCAAACACAAAATGTTTTGTATATGTTGTTTGTGTGTTTTATTTTGTTTTTTGTTATCTTTTTTTATTCTTCTTTTTAACTGTACCGTTGCTCACTTTCTAATATGTATTGTTATTCGCTAAAATCCCCTCAACAAATACAAAATAGAAAACGCTCGTATATTGTATTTCTCTTCTTAAACACATAACCGCATAAGTGTGTATGTGTATGTGTGTACAAGCACTTAGACATGCTTTACTATCGCATATTATCATCATTGAAGAGCACTTCAATGCAAAAAAAAAAAAAAAAAATTGACAAATTTGCTGACATTCTGATTTCGAAATATTTTATGCTCCACCATTACACATACACCCCTACCGATAATTCCCGAGATAAGATGAGTTATCCATGATATTGTTTATATTCTAGTCAATCGTTTAAAGTTTACAATACATCCGTCGATGGGCCAAAGATATTTACTTTGCTGTCAGCATAAATTTATTTTGCTACACATCATTAATAAATCTTTTGTTAAATATTAATAAATAAAAACAAAAACAGGAACAGTTAACAGTACAACATAGCAACATTGCAATTATTGCAAATTTCAATTTATAAACTGAACGCTGTAAGACAATAAAATGTTTGTCCTGTTTTCACAACAGATTTTGTAAAAAAATCTTTAAAATATAAAAAAAAAATTTTTCTCTTTTTATTTTTTTCTATTTTTTTTCTTTATTTTTTTTTATTAATATAAAAAAATAAAATTTTTGTCTTTTATTTTTTTTATTTTTATATATATATATATAAAAGAAAAGGACAATAAAAAAGAAATTTTTTAAAATTTATTTTCTATTTTTTTTTATTAATATAAAAAAAAAAAAATTTTATATATTAGAAAGAAAGGATTCAAAAAATTGATCCGTCTTATCCAAACAGCAAGTTTTTAGAACACGAAAGTATAACGGTAAACCAGTAATTTGAGAATATTAGTTAAATTACTTTCGGACTAACTTAATGATAAAGAACGGGAGAGAAAACTTATTTCATCGCAAACAAAAAAAAACATTTCTTCATGAATTCTTAAGGGCTTTTGTACAATAGAAAAATTGTGGGAATTAGTTTATAAACATGATTAGAAAATGTACTTTATTTATCAAATCGAACGGCATTCGACCTTAAATGAGCTCGCAACTTTAGAAAAATTTCCAATTTTAAGAAATTGTGAGTCAAAACGAAGAAACTAGAGCGAAATATACTAAGAGTTTTAAGGAAAATAATTTCACTTAAGGACAGAATAAATAAATTTATAAAATCGCTAAAGAAAAAATTATTAAAGGTTAGACTGCGAAATTTTTCAACGACCGCTTTTCCTGATTAAAATATTATTTCAACAATTGTTTATTCTATATGGGAGAAGGCATCGCATTTATTTAAAGATCGAGTTTAGAGTAAAAATAAAAAATAAAATAAACTTTCGAGCAAGAGAAAATGCTGAGATTTATGAGAAAAAAAAAAATAAAAAAAAAAATATCCACCGCATATCGAAAGCGCGTTAAAATTATTTTGTAATAATATTCACACCTAAAAATGGTATGAGTTGATGTGCTGAAGGACAACACAAGATACAACAGACATCGACTGGTGGTGTGTTGTTCCGTCAGCAATTTTGAAGTTACAAGCGTTTGTCAATATGCATCATAAGTAACAATTGATATCATTCAACTTAGTAAACGTGCCAGTTCGTGTCTATGGTTCGGCGATGAACTCTCATCTTTTTCTTCTTATTCTCATATTTTTCTATACATTTTTTTTTGCTTTTTCGTTTTTTGCCGCATGAAGCCTTTTATGTGTGAGGGTAATAACTTTCATTTCAAGTTGATATGAAAGAAAAGAAAATATGTATAAAAATGTATCAAAAAAAAAAAAAAAAAAAAAAAAAAAAAAAAAAAAAATCGTTCAACATCATCATCAAATATCATCATTATATTCATTGCCTCGCTTTTCCTTTGCTTCTCAAGTACCTTTTGTTTAGTATCCTGTGGCGTTTTTTCTTTTTTCTTTTTTCCGTTCTTTTGCTTTTTTTTTTTTGTATCTGTTAGTCATACTTCCTGATGCTTGTTATTTACATAGTATATAGACACCTACATATACTCATGCATGTATATATACATAAGCGCATACATAATCTGTTATATAGACATTGTGACGCTGTTGCTTCATTGGCAGTTAGCAGTTGTGGCATATAACTAACTGCAGGATGGAAGAAAGCAAAGTAAGCTTGAAATTAGGTTTTTTAAGTTCCCACTTAAGTAATGCTTACAATTTATTTACCAACCAACCAACCAACTAGTTTCTCACTTCTGAATTATTTTATGCCTCTTCTGTTGTCAGGCCATAAACACTTGAAGAGTTATACGATGCGGTTAACAGTTAAAGAATATGCAATAAGTAGCTTTAGGTTATTTCTAAGCATATATTTTGCATCTAATTTTTCAATAGTTTAATGACAGATTTATATTCATATTGTTTATAAAACGCCTTAAAATGTGCACCGAAGATCCCTCTAAGTAAGTAGTAACTAATATTAACTCTAAAAATTCCTCTTATAAGGAGACTTTAATAAGTCCTTTAAGAATTAATTGATTTCAAGTCAAACGTATGATTCATTGATCAATGAGTTAAAAGTTAGTTAGCTTGGAATTGGAACATCCGTTTATCCATCCTTTCAATAAAATCATTGCAATTTTTATGGAAAATTTACAAAAACCATAAAATTCTTATCAAAATTTTAATAATTGCCTTAAGCAAAATTAGTGAGAACTAAGAAGTATTATTGAATCTTTCTAATTTGTAAAAAAAATTTATAAAATTTGAAAAGCTCTATAGCTTTCTCGAAAACTATTAAAAAATAAAATAACTTTTTATTAAATTCGTATCACGTTTATTTTATTAAATAACATTTCTTTCCTTTAAATTAAAGAAAAGACAAACTTTTAAATAACTACAACAAATTCAAAGATCTCATGATAACTATAGATTTTTCTTTTCCGTTTTTCCATTTATTTTTATCTTTTAGATTCTTACCATCTTCCTAATAGCATATATTTTAGAATACATCTGTCATTGAAACTACTGTAAAGAATTCATTGAAATTACTGTAAAGAATTCATTGATAAAATATACCATACGCCTGATTGAAACATTTCAATCCAATTACAAAATTAATTTCCTTAGAACTCTGCTCAAAAGAATTTTTGTTTCTAACCGAAATTTTTCACTCCAAAATTCCAAAATAAGAAACAGTTATAAACAAGCCAAACACAAAAGGATCAAAACTAAAGCATGCTTAGCACTTCTGAATATATGACGGCCAAGAACTTATTCGATAAACAATGAATAAATATTTTTATAGTTTTCTTTATGAAAGAAAAAAAAATAAATGTTTATATTTTTAAATATTTATGTTACAATTACTTTCTAAATTTTCTTATAAAGATGATCACTTCTACGTTATGGAACTGAAATATCAATAAGTGAGTGAACTTATTAGTCTTACTTAATGCAGTGGTGTTCAATTTTCTATTCCGTTTCACTCGTCGAGTAAGAAAATGAAAGGAAAAACTTAAAATCTCAACAACTGAAATCGCTAAAGAACGATAACGAAAACTATTCGTTCTTCTTCCCGCCAAATGTAAAAAGTGTGCATTCGATGCATATTTATTTTTATCCAAAAAAAAAAAAAAAATCTTACCATCTTTATTAAAGATTGTTAATAGTACGCATTTTTAAATGACATATAGTTTTAACAAAGCAATACCTTATCTGTGTTATTCTTAACCTCTTTTCTCGTATTTTAAGTAGGCACAAATGAAAATTGACAAAGAAAAATTTCTCGCTTACTTTAATTTCCCATTTGTTTATTTTTTTTTTTGCATAAGTTTTTTTGCTATATGAAGTAATTTCTTTTTCAACAACAACAAGCAACAAAACTAAAGTTACAGATTATAAAAAGCATCACTGCCACTTTCACATAGCTTTTACATATGGAGTAACGGAAAAATTGACAAGCTTTTATTCATTATAACGAAGCTTTGTTATTAGCTATGACAAGAACCATTAATTTGTGCAGAAGCTTTTAGTTCTATTACTTAGCAATTAAACAGCGCGCTCTGTTGTGTAAAAAATAAACTGTAATAAATACTTCCCTGGTGCAGTGCTGCAAATTGTAGCATTAAAGGCGAGAAAAATATCTTGAGAGATTAAGCATTTCAAACTTTTCTCTATTACATATAACATAGATTCGAACCTTTTCAAATGTTTTAAACGTGTATAGAACTCTCTGTGAATTGTATTCACATTGTTTTTACGGTAAAATATTTTTTTCCCCTCCGTACGTTTCTCTCACTCTTGTTCGCTATCTGTTTTTTTCTGTTTCGCATAAAACCAAGGCTTCTCCTAATATTAACATCCACTGAAGTACATAACTTGTCATCCACTTGTTTCCAAGTGAAAATACATTAACAAAAAGATAACTGAAAAAAGTACAATAACAACTACAACGTTATAGAATACTTCATGCTCTAACACACATTTTTTCAAGTGGCTGCAGTAGAATTTTTTTTCTTGAAGAAATCAAAAAAAAAGGGAAAAAAAATGCCGAAGAAGGAAAAATTGCTAATGTAGTGTTGTTGGCGCATTTAAATGTTAGTTTTCATTCGATGTGAGTACAAGCATACGCTATGCAGTAGTATTCAATTCTTGTCTGCGTTAGCTATTATTTGTTTAGTTTAGTTCTACTGTCATTACTTCAACCTCCGTTTGAGGACCACTTCCGTTGCACTTTTTTCTTTTTTTCGTTCAAGTCCTTGTAAAGGAAAGAACTCTTATTTTTTTATTTCGAAAAAGCTTCTTTATAAAAAGTGCGAAAACTTTTTCTTAAATCATCTCTCTATGTTAATATATATATGAATAAATTAACTAAATATTAATATGCACATAAATTGGTATATAAAAGCTGTTAGCCTTTTTTAATATTTCGAATAAGAAATTCATCAAACCCCATCTACATAACAATGAAACTAAAAGAACTTTTTTTCTTTCAATTTTTGTCGTGTGTTTCATGCTTTCGTTAGATAATTAAGTAGAACATAAAGTAATGAAAGAAAATTTTTTATATTTAATAATCCAGCTAGTGGGCAATATTCGCTAAGTGTAAGTATAGTTAAACATATACATAAGAAATTCTTTGATATCCAAGCATTTCAATTAAGTCAATTTGCAATTCACAAGTACGGCTTATGTCCTCCACTCGCTCCATGGTCTCTCTTGGAGTTTTCTTTGCAAAGTAAAAGTTTGCTCTCTTTTCCTTTGATTGTAGTCGCTATAATCAAAATGTTATTGTCGTGATAAATTTATAATTTACATGTATCGCTTCCTTTTTCCGCTTTCCTTCTCCTAATCCAATAATCGGTTCGGCTATTTTAAGACAATGATTTCTTTCGAAGAGCTAAAAATCACTTTTTTCTTTTTTTCTTTCCTTAAATTTTAATTATTATAGTAACGATATAAACTAAACTGAACTTATAGCTAATATACAAGAAATTAATCTGTCTATTTTGAAGTGAGCTTACTATTCACATAAATGACATTCTAGACCCCTATGCATTCTTTCTTCCTGTCGCGTTCGAACATTTTTAAACATTTATTTATTATTTTATGTTTAGAAATTGCTTTTTATTTACCTTTCAAAGTAGTAAGACGGAGAAATAACCTCCTAACAACCAAGTGAACTTACGATTTGCGTACATAAACTCCTTCTCCAACTTAACCTCCTTTATGTCTTTCAAACCGCCACTAATATTTCATAGATGTCCAAGACTCTGACTTTTATGTCGTTTAAATATAGTTGTAAGAAATGCTTCAATATATCAGATTTCAACTTTGGCTTTTCAAGGATAGTATTATAGACGTTCTAACTTCACTTCATCCTTGTACATTGATGAGTACATTGATGTTATTCGAAACATACGAATAATTTATAAATGCATTCAAGAATGTGCGGATACATTATTTATACTTTTATATTTTAGAAAGTTGCAATTGCAGTCACGCTGAAACTCATCATGGATATCAAAATAATCTGTTCTGTGATCACACACCGATGCATCGATTCACTAAGTTTCGCTTTACGTTTTCTTCTTCTCTCTCGGTCTTTCCCTGTGTTTCTCTTTGTCTCTCTCTCTTTCTCTCTTACTTCTCTCTTCCTTTCTTTCTTTCCTTTTTTCTTTCTATTCCTTCGTTACGAAGGCACTATTTTACAGAGACTTTTTGCTCGCAAAAATAAACCGCATATAATTTTCTAGTAACAGTAAATCATATAATTCTCTAGCAAGAAAAATTCTCACGTTTTCTGGCAAAAATAACTCTCACACCTTTCTCGCAAGAATAATCCTTAAAGAATTCTCCAGCGAGAAATAAGTCATGCATAATTGTCTCGCAAAAATAAGCTTGACATCAACCAACTTTCTTTCGAGATTACCTTAGACAATTTTATCGCAAAAGAAACCTTTTCACAATTTTGTAACAAGAGTAGACTCTCATGCAATTCTCTCGCAAGACTAACGTTTTTACAATTTTCTAGCAAAAATAACACACAATTCTCTCCCAAAAATAATCCTCATTGCAAATTTTCTCTCACAAAGGAAACCTTTCCACAATTTTCTAGCATGCAAGAATGACGTTTATAGAATTTTCTAGCAAGAATAACACATCATTTACTTGCAAAAATAACACACAATTCTCTCGCAAAAGTAATTCTCATGCAATTTTTTAGCAAGAACACAATCTTAAGCCAATCTTCTAACAACAATAGCTCACACAATTTTCTCATAAAAATAATCCGCGCAACATTTCCTAAGAAGAATAACTCTCATACAATGCCCTCGCAGAAAGAATCCTCATACAATTTTCTAGTAAAAAAAACCTACTTAATGTTTAATTGAAGTAGAAAGAACAACGATTTTTTTTTTAATTGTTTTAAATTTAGTTTTACAATTGTACATTTGTTGGTTAAAATATTCGACATTTTTTCGCTCAGATAGATAGATAGCAAGTGAAAGTTGATAAAAAAAACTCTCTTTTAAACTTTTTAAATATAATAATTTACTATTTTGAGTTGAGTTACATGTTATACCTGTTTTTTAACCAGTAATAAACAGACAGAGAGAGAGAGAGACAGAGAAATAAGGAGTAAGAACAAATAAGAGAGTAAGTGATGCTTAAGTATACAAAAGAATTTTACGTACCTTTGGAAATTTAGTTTGCAAAATTAATTAAATCATTTAATTTAATATTAAAATAAGTTTTATTAAATTCATCTAAATTTATTACAAAATTACAAATTCAATTAATTGAATCGAACTAATCACTTAAGTTTAATTTAATTTAATTTCATAACATTTAATTTATTCATTAGTTTCCTAAATAGTAGGACAATGACAATGACAAGTATTTCAATAATAATCTTACATTACTTTGCAGTTCAACAGGACAAAGAACTCTAAGGAATTTAATGACAAGAGAAAGGTACACACACATATCTACATGTATATATATAAACATGTGAAACTTACCTGACTATGAATGCAAACATATAATGCTAAAACCGTTACATATATGTTTGTGTATATACGTACTCGGATTTCTATATTATTTGATGACGCACATAACAAAAGTTTTTAAATACATATACAATTCACATACACATGTGCTTAGACACAATGACGCTATACGGACCACATCTTTTAGTGGAACACATACATACTATATAGTATACGTAATACTTATACATAAGAAATTGGGATAAAAGTACTTAAGAAGGCACACCTATGCGGAATGTGAGCGTGTTTTGCATATAGATGTGGGTGTATGTGTCTGAATACATGTCTATTATACATAAGTGTGGTTGTGTGTACATAAATGTGCTATTTAGTCGTCAACACGTCAATGTCCACATAATTTGATTAATTAAAAAAGGTGTGTTTGTGCTTTACGGAGAATCTTATGCGAAGCAACAGTCGTTAATTAAGTTTGACTATGTAAGGGTTTATTTTAGTTATATAATATAACAGAACTAACTTTTTCTTAAACCATTGTTTCGTTATATCTTCATCAATTGCTCGCGTTGTAAGTCTAAATCTTGTGAGACTAAATCTTATCATCTGGCATCAAATTCTTAAGACGAATTCTATTTACCTTTCATTTCATAGTAAAGTTCAGACATCTTTTCTAGCTACTAAAGAAAAAAAAACGATTAAAATAAAATTTTGTTTTTTATACTAAAACATATTTTGTAATTGATTTCAAATTCACAATTATTTGAATATCAAAATTTAAAAACAATTTTTACCTAAAACAATTCTTGTACTAATGATACGAATTCAAAAATCTTTTATTATTCTATAAAATATATTAGGTTTGTTAAATGTTCGTTATAGGCTTTGATACGTATTTAGGAAGAATAATCGAATCGTGCTATTTAGTTTGTTTGTCCCTGCGTCGAAATCAAGTCTACGATTTTAGATGCGGTTTATTGTTCGTACTCTGAATGCGATACAGTATACGATAAACGTTATGCATCGTACGATATACGATTAATATATCAATTGAAGGAGTTTTGGATTTATCTTGCCATCATATCTCGTAGAAGCTGTTAATGGAATGATGCTTTTAACTGAATTTTCGTGCAAAACCGTTATGCAACCGCTGTTCTTATTTTTGTGATTCTTATAAGAAATTCTATAGCAAATAATTTTTCAATCTGGGCAATGTCACCATTTATGCAACTTCCTCCATCCTGCAACTCGCGCGCTACTGAAGTGTGGAAACCACTTTTCATTTCCCGTTATTAATTTTTTGAGAAATCGCTCACTTCTGATGCAATTTAATAGATGGGAATATATTCTAATAAATTTTTTTTTATTAATTTCTGTGGTATCCAAATATCGTCCTTCTTTTTGCATTCTTTTTGCATTGAGTTTCTTATGCAAAACCGTTTATCATAAAATAAAATTTGTCGATTAGTCTCAGCCTTTTGACTTATTTGGTCGGATTTATCATCACAAACACCACGAATTTTTCTACAGACTTACGAAATATTATCGCCTAACACGAATTGATATTAATTTTAGTTTATATTCAAGACGGAGTTATTCTATTTTTGAGGCTGAGAACTAAGTGATTCAAAATGCGTTACTTTCAAGATTTTTAACATGTATTTCTAAGAGTTCCAAACATCAAAAAAAATAAAAAAATAAAAAAAATCCTCCAGAAAGTGGGATATGAAAGAGGAGAGAACATTTTAAGAAAATTCGATTTTAATGGTATCTCATCGTTATTTCAACACGTTTTCAGATTTTTATGATTTTTCATATATTGCGATGATTCAAGAAGACCGAGAAAGAAGAATTACATTTAATTCGGGCCTAACCGCAATTTTTATTGCTGTTGCTTTGCTACCCTGAATTTGTTCTTCTATCTGATGATTTTCTATGTAAAATATCAATAAAAAATAATAATATTGTAAGACTAGCGTGCTATGTTAGCTTGAGCATTACCAGGCATAGTTGCGTTTTCTATAAGATTTACACATATACGCATATACTTCCAAGGAGTTCCATACCCACATACTTTACAACATTTTTACTAATTTTGAAGGAATCTGTAAGTCAGTTTGAAAAGAGAAAGCTAACCTTTGAGCAAAGAGCCACAAATACCGATAAAGTCTTAAATGAATATTAGCATTGTAAACTTTCGTCTAGCTCAATATATCTTCACTGTAGTAGATATCGAAAAAATAATTCATACGAAAGAATGAGTTTTTAAAAACTTCAATAAAATTTATATATTTCATTTCAAGATGTAAATACAAAAATATCTACTGGTAGTACAAACCTTCCTGGCCGCTCTGAGTGGTATTGCAAAAAAGAAAAAAATCCTTAATATTTCCAACTTTAAAATAAAAAGGAGAAACGGCGTGCATTTCCTTGCGCTACTTAAGCAGCCACGCATACACATCAGCTTAACACATTTGAGTAGCATAACGTCACATAGCAACAACAACAACAACAACTGTTACACGCACACTGACTAAGTTCTTGTGTCAATTAGGTTTGACGATAAACACTTACACTTGCGTTTACACTTGAGTAAACGCGTACGAAGGTACACACTTTTATTTAGTAAAGTATTGCTTGTTTGCATTAAGTACTTGAAAGATCAACGTGATTACGCATTAAGGGCCCCTGAAGGTATACTTCATAAAAATGATAGAATTGCATTTAAATTGAATGGAAAAAGTAGGCAATAGAAAAAGCATTCAGTCTTCATATGTTGTTGCTGTTGTTGTTTTTATACTCTACCTCGCTTACTACATTATTTAGGGTCTATTAAGTTTGTACGGATGTACGCAACATCCAGAAGGGCTTATGATACATTCTTCGATCGTTTAAGAAATACCGTCTCATCAATTCGTCTCATATAATTTTTCATATGTTTTTATCATAGAATATTAAAAAATATATCCCCTTCCGATGAAAATTCTAAATTTGCATGATAATCTTTAAATGATAGAAGGACTGAAGAATAGGTCAATATGTTCCAAATTTAGCATAGAAAATTTATATACTTTTATCGAATCACTATTTTGCACTAATCACAACTTACATTACTTATGGTACCGTTACAGTAAGTTTTTGCAGGTTTATGTAACCCCCAGAATTACTTAAGATAGACCCACTATTCAAAATCATCTTCTGAATCAGTTTAAGCTGGTCTGTCCGTCTCAGATCTATCCACGTATTCTTGCTTTAAGCACACAGTCCATCATTTGACATGTTTTGACCAAATTTACTGTACAAGAATATGTTTTGGTTCAAGAACGAATCCTATTGAAAATGTTTACACAACACTTCTCCGTATAACTTCCCTTTTGAAAAGTGCTTTTTTATATAACAAATTGCAATTTCTAATATTTTTCGACAAATATTCGTAGAAACTACTATTTTAGTATATAAAATAAATGTGGAAGATTGGGCTCGAATGAGATCATTTCTTAAACCACCTCCCGTACGTATAACTGTTCGTAGGGAAAGTAAACCTTGATACGGTAAAAGTATCTTATAATGCAAATAAGTCTCTAATGATAATTTGACATATAAATTAACAGTACAACATTTGGATCATTTAGGTCTATTTTTTGAAACCCATCTCATATAAGGGAACTCATGCAAAACTAAGCCTTTAAAGCCTAGTTTTTAATATTTCGTAATAAAAATGAGTCCCTAATAACGTCAAATTTGGACCATGTAGGTGCAATTTTTTTCAACGCATCATATCCGTATTGAATTTGGACCACGTTAATACACACCTAAAAGCATGCACCACGAAAATAAATGTATTAACCAAAGGGGTGTAAAGTATTTAATGGTGGGCCTTGCCCGACTATAATGCTTTTGCTCTTTATCAAAGAAAATAATAATAGAAAGCCGTAAGCATAATTAACTCAACTTGATCTTTGTGTCTTTGATATTGGTTGTCTTATTTACTGTCAAGGTCCCATTTTGCTATGTGTCTTTTATATATTAAGGTATAATAAACGTGCGAAAGATAATTTTGTTTTTGTTTTTCTATTCAATTCGTTTGTTGTCAGATTATCAACAGTAGATGCCAGAGATTTCGATTTAGTCTACAAAACGTTGCATGTTTCACAAAAAAAAGAATTTTAACAGATGTATTCGTGGATCAATTCCATAAAACAAGTTTGAAAATGCAAATAATGCAAATGAATTAAAAAAAATTCTTTACAACTTCTCTATGCCTCTAATATATTATCTGACTAACATTTATATATTAGTTTTTCTCCGCTTAGTCCAATCAGTATCCATTATCTAAAGGTTGCAGCTTTTCATCTCATTACTTTTAGCTTAAATGTAAATATTATTTTATTGCCTTATAATCTATTAAGCAATCTGTCATCAACTGTCATTAACTCTCATTCATTCAAAGTTAGCCATTGTTTAGATAAGAAAGCCAAGAAAAACAGTAAGTCGTAATTATACCAACTCGCGTATGTTAATATAAAAATTCAGATATATATTTTCTACGTACGTTACATAGTCGTCGTTTTCTTTCCTGGAAAGTCAAGAAAATTACTTTTTACCAAAGCGGATTGAAACTTGATCGTATTGCTCACTCAAAACATTGCTTGCAGAATGCTTTCTGCCTGGTCGATGGGTTCGGGCCTTCGGGAAGCATCGCGTTGATTGTCAAATCCTCTAATCAAAGGAAAATTCCGGATTGTACCCGTCGAATACTTATTTTGGACCCTTGCAAGGGCATTCTTAAACCACTTGGAAGGAAAAATTATTTAGTGCGCAGGTATACTGTTGAGTTGAACTTGAAAAGTAGGAATTCACGCAAAACGTAACTGAAATCTTTATGTCTAATTAGGTTTCGTCACGAAAAGTAAGTACTCACGTAAAATATAACCCAAAATCTTCATATATATACATATATACTAGAGCTCCTCTCTATGAAATTGCAGTAGAATATTTTTGTTTGGAAATGCTTTGAAAATACCATAAAAATTCTCTAAAAATATCTGTCTGTTAGTATAATATACAAGTTAGAAATCAAGGGGCAAGAAAGTAGTTCCCAGCAAAGACTCATTTGACCCAGCCAGTCTCCTTATGGTCTCTTACGGAAAAGATCAAAATGTCATGAAAAATATATACTTTAGATCACAGTTTTTTCCCCATATTCTGGAAAATGTAAAACATATATTTAACTAAGAGAATTTTTTTTTTGAAAAATGTACCATTGTGTTACCATTTAATAAAAAAAGTTAGTTGTAATGCATAGATCAGATTAAAAGAAATTCACTTACAAAAACCATCACATTCTTTTACATCTCTTATCATTATTTATAAATGTTGAATTTGCAACATTATTAACAAAGGAAATTAATTATTCTTTTTAAATTATTGTTTAATTACTTAGAAGTTATAGCTAAAAAAAGGAATAAATAAAGAGAACACAGCTTGGACTTAATAACGTTGCTTTTTATCAAATGGGAACGAAATTGAAATGAAACGCTTTGTTACGCTGAGTGATAATAAAATTTAGTTCATTTTCTTTTCTCAGATTTCCTCTTGTAGTTGCAGAGGTATTTAAAAAAAAGAAAAAAAATTTTATTAACTTAAACATTGGAAAGCATATGCAAAAGTATATTCGAAGAATATCTGAAATCTGTGAGAAGTTTTCTCATACATTTTTTTTTGTAGTATCGCACATCATTAAAAACCACCCCGCTTGCTTGCAAATTAAATGAAAAAAAAAATTGTTTTTATTTATACTTTTATAACTTTTTTCTTTTAACGGAAATCACACACATATTTTTTATTCAAATTAAAACAAAAAAAAATATAATTAAATCACATTATCGATTAAAATGCATTAACAATCGTCATCAGCAAAATAAACGACAACAACAACAACAAATAATTTTTACTTGAGAGGCAGTTGTTTTTTCATTATTTTTTGATTTAAAGGATTCTGTAAGCACTCAAATTGGTCAGGCAGATAGAAGGAGGGGTGAAAGCATTACAGAAAAAGCTCTATTGTTCTCTGAACATTGTTAGCTGAAGGCTCCCCTGCCTTCTTGAGCTAAACCATAGTAGAAAAGCTCACAAAGCGACCACCGTTTATGAAAACATTATATTTCATTGACATTATTCATCCCTAATCAAAGAAATCAAAAAAAAAAAACAAATTTTTTTTCTTTTGCTACTTTTTTACACAAAAAAAAAGAACAAACAAAATTTTTAAATACCAAATATACGCATGCAGGCCATCATAAAACACCCTTAAAAAGGTCGCATATAGTCGGTCGAAGTGTTTTTTTTCTTAATTTTTTCTGCAGTTCCTTAACCATGTGTTCCAATTTCCATGGAAATCGTGTTCATTAAACTTTACAAAAAGATGCTTGAGTTTGAGATGCAGAGAGAGATGATTTTTTTGTTGTTTTAGGTAGTGGCTAGAGTACTCAACGTTACATGCTACTTTTTCGTTTTGTAACCATTATTCTACCGTGTAATTATTGTTGTTTTTGTTATCGTTGTAATAAAAGAGAGGAATAGCAGTGATGCTATTTGTTGGTGAGACTCGGGTGTTTTGAGAGTTTATCTATAAATTTTTTTGTTCTTTTATTCACTTGTTCTTCTACATAAATTGATATGCGTGGGGTATATGTGTATGAGTATATGCGAGTGTGTACGATGTAGTGTTAGAGGTACGATGAAAGAATAGAAAAAAAGCCTTTTTCATATAGAAATCTATAACAAAAGGGAGTGGCTGGGTTCTTTTTTCTTTTTTTTTTTTTGTTTTTGTTAATAAATCATATAAATTTAGCCCGAGAGATTGTTTCTAAAAATAAAAAAATAAATAAGAAAAATATGATTAAGAAAAATTAATTATACAAAATAAACAAATGAATAGAGTAAAAAAATTATTTTGTCGAGTGCCGAACATTAGAAACCGGTCACTTCTTCTTAAATTGTAAACAACACTAAGCATTTTATTAATTTCTGACGTGTCATTTAATAGTTTAAAACTTTTTTTTGAATCATTTTTAGATACCAACACCAATATTAAATTATAAATTACTAACAATAATATTTAAAAAAGTGATTTATTTTTCGATTTTATGGTCTGAATATGTGGGTTATACCTAATTTCTGCTTTAATTACTGGGACTAAAGGGATATAAAACTCAACTTTCCGCTAACTATTTTTATGTTGCTAAGCTCGGAAATTCCGGATGATAAGCGGACAAATAGATTACCTAAATCGATCCGTAATCTCCAACCAATCCATCAAGATAACTGTAACATCTTACCAGGTGTTGCTGTAGCACTAAAAATTATGGAATATTTGTCTGCCGTCAATACATGACTAATAAGAACTAAAGACTTAAAATTCCACGTTGAGGGAAATTATATTCTTTTTTTTTCTTTTTGGTGAAGGAACGGCGAGTTTCTATTAACCAATTAAACCAATGCTGATCTACGTAAGAAGCTGACACCCCTCCGCAAATTATTATTTATGGACAAATTTATTGAACTGATTTGACAGAGCTAACAGTTTAGCATGACTTGGTTAAGTATGATTGTACACCGAAAACCGTAAAAGTGTTGTGTGTTATATATAATAGAAGAACCTGTAGAGTGTTTTCAGTTTCTTCCGCTTCATAAAAATCTTTCCCCAGTTTTCTTCCATTAGCTTTCGTATTTGAACACTGTTTTTCAGTCATCTCATGTACATCGTTCTGCTTAACAAAACAATAAAAAGAACTTCAAAAAAATAAAGAACACAAAAACTAAGTGCAGGCCGAAGCTTTCGAAGAAGCGTATGCCTGAGATGCACATAAAATATTACCGAGATGATCCTTCTCTTTTCATGCAAACCGTCCGATACTTTTAAGCCTTCAAAGGATGTTTATTAGCGCCGATTTATTATCATATTAACAAAATGCATATTATACCCGGTTGACACATTTCAATGCAAAATTTCTTATTTTAAGTATTACTATAATTTCGATATTTAACGAGATTGCTTTAGTATTTATCCTACTTTCGACCAATAACTTGCAAGGAATTCGAAAAGACATGTATAGATAAGTTTTGCAATTGCATTGAGATGTGTTAAACGGGACTAAGGTGCCTTTTCTTTATGCGTCATGGTGACTTTCAACGGATTGCACAGTACAAAAATTAATAATATTAATAAATATTAAGCACGCTAAAGGACTTCTTTGCAATGAATTCATTGGTAACATTATAAAGGATACCAATTGTTCTTATGCTAAGAGCATTCGATACGTAATCCCTAGATATACTATTCGAAGGCCTCACAAGACTTTTAAGCTTTGTACATATAAATGAGTTTCCTCAAACAATATCATAACCTAGTTCTGAAAACTCTTTTAAACTTTTACACTAAGAACTGATAAGATTACGTTTATGGAGCTTGATATTCATTTCAAAATCTTTTCTTCCAAACAGTAAGTTCGGCGAGGACTTTAAAGTTGTTTATGTTTCCCAACGAAAGCAAAATTCCGTCTGCTCTTATATACTTTTGTTTAAATCCTCTAAACAGACGATAGAAAGTTTAGATTAAAAAGTAAAAACCGAGATATACAGCTGAAATATCGTTCACAAACTTTAGGTGTCCACATTACTGATTTAAAGAGACCATCAGTAGTTTAGGGACTGAAGCTATCTCGAAAAGGCTCTTATTTCAATCTTCTCATATTTGTCTGCGACAGTTTCTCCTCAATACTTTCTACTTGTTTGTGTCATTATCTATTCTTGGGAGTAATATGTTGGAAATCAGAGTAGTTCAGCCTCACTTGGTCTGACTGGGTAATGAAAATTTAGAAAAGAAAAGAAAAAAAGATTTATAACAAATTTAAAATCAACATCTTTTACAGACTGATTGCACGTTATATGGAATTTTGAGTTTTTTAATTTTCTAATCTTTCGCAATATTTGCAGCAGTATCTTACGGGCAAATCAAAATTATTGACAAGATTGATATTGATTTGAGAAAAATAGATTTAGCTTCCTATCTCTCTTTAACAGCCGAAACAGTTCGTAAGAATTCGGCTACATTGAATCCGAGTCTTGCGCTTATTAAGAGACTATTTATTGTCCATGATATCTCCGTTGCAATATTAGGATCCTTAGCCGGTCGTAAAGTGGCAGTCTCGCTTTTTTATATCCTACGGATGGTTTACGCTTATTTTCGAATTGGTTATGGACAAATTGATAATTTATATGCAGATTGCTTTGTTTTTCTAGTTTGAAATTTACGAGAGATGCGGACACTACTATATTCCCTTAATAGTCAGAAGTGTATTAATTTTAAGCTCTTTAATGCATATTTTTCGGCATTGCCTAACGAATGATAAAACTAGCAAATCCTCATCATTGAATAACTGATACAATCATTTCAAGTATTTTTATAAAAAAAAAAATACTTTTTCAAAAGCAAATTTTTTACATTGCATACAGTTTTCGAACTTTTATTGAAGCGCTCATCTCGTTTTCTTTAGTTAATATTTGCATATTTATTAGGCTTGTTTCGGGTTCCATTTCGTTTCATATATAATTTGGTTTCAATTCTTTTTTTAAACACTTTTCTTATTAACAAATTTCTATAGAAATTAAACGTTAACCATCCGTTACCTTTCTTCTTTTCCTTTTTTCTTTTTTAGTTTCCTTCAATTTCGTCTCTTTTTCTTTTTTATTTAATGAAAATCAATCAAACAAAGAAAAGGAAGAAAAGTTAGTAAAGCATCCTTTTGTAACTGTAAACTAATGTTTCCATGTTCCGTTTTAAGCATTACATCCCTTCTCTTTAATTTTAAGAGTCCATATGTCGCGCACGGCCCTGCACACATTTGTATAAACGTTTCAGTAAAAGTCAATGTAATAGCGATTCAAAGCTAATGCGGCTGCTGTTGCTGCTACTTGCTGTCAATATATACATATATATATATATATTTGTATGGATGTGTGTGTTTGTGTGTGAGTGAGTAAGTGTGACTGATTGTGTGTGATTGTACATGCGTGTGTTTGTATGCGTTTTGCAAGTTATGTATGTATAGGTGATTTCAGTGTAGCTTGACTTAAATATGGAAAATTGATTTTTCCTGCTTAATGCCGTATACCGGAAATTTTCTTTTCTGCTTTTCATTCTCAATCTCTTCGTTAACCATAAAGATAATTTAAAAAAAAAAAAACAAGAGAAAAAATTTCTTCTACTTCTGTGCTTCGGGACTAATCCAAGTTTTGATTTTAACAGAAATTACTCATGTAAGTATTAAAAATCTATTCTTTTGTCTGTTTTAGTGTTTCCTTTTTTATTTCTTTTATTTTCATTTTTTAATTTTTTTTGTTCCCTGTTCTGATAAACGTTGTCTACAACGACCAACAGTGTTAATGCCCCGGCCCAGCAGTAATATATTGAAAGAAATCACATACTGCTGTGACAGGACAATATCAATGGCAATCGTTTTTCTTTTTTTTCGTTTTTTTTAGTAGCAATTAGTTAATAATGATTTCTTCTCCTTCAAGGAAATTATTATTAAAACACTTTTATGTTTTTATTCAAAAAGAAAAACTAGAATAAATTAAAAATTTCCCTCTGTATAAGAAGAAAAAAGTTCGTTTTTCACATTTTTGATTTTAAGAAATTGCACGTACGAAATCCAAATCGTTACTGAAAACCAGACTATGGAATATCTGCTGTTTGAGGGTAGATTGCATGCATTCATATGTGCGTGCAATATGTGTACATAGTGTAACAACTACTTATGTTAGCTGTATAATGGATTCGCTTCTTTCCCATAAACTACTAATCATTCAGCCAAAGAGTATTAAACATACCGAAGAATAAAGTTTACATTAAAGGTCCCGTATTAAACATTAAGCCAGAATCATATTGAGAAAGAGCCACAGAGAGAAAGAGCATAAACGTGCTCTCTCACCAAATATTTTTCGTTTATATTCCAGTAAGACACTGAGCGCATAATCCTAGATTTTCTTTTGTTACACAAATTTATTGGAATAAATACTGTACACAGAGTTGTATTTTCTCGATACATGTTAAAATTTCTTCATTTGAATAAAAAATTTAGAAATATATTGTATTTATCCAATAAGACAATTTATACAATATCTAATAACTGTTATAGAAATTTTCTTATTTTGCTCTATTTGGCGTAGGGTACGTACAAAATAAAAAAAAATTTTTTTCTTGTTATGCATGCCAACGGAACAATCGGGTCAACTTTCGCTTAAAATTGATAAGCATTTCCATCAATATTTCCTCGACGTATGGATGGATATTTTCCATTTTTCTTCTAATTGTGGAAATTGTTTCTTTTTTTCTGTTACTGCAGTGGTAATATATAGATAAACATTCGTTAGTCCTACTTTTTCTTCTGCATAAAACGAACAGAGACATAAAAAATCCCTAAAAGTGTATGTAACTTTTATTAGCTGTAAATTTTAAACTAATTTATCCCTAATCGTTTGCCCTTTTAAATTCTCAAGAGGTGAAGCAATCGAGGTAGACAGTTAGAATATCTCGCACCAGTTTTTAATTAATTGACCAGGCACAGAAATTAGATCGGATCAATCAAATAATTAAATGAATAACGTGTAATCCCTAGCAAATAACTATCAAAAAATTAATACAATTATGGTTTTTGACGTTCGATTACTAAGAAATTAAACAACACGTAAAAAATTGTGTTTTTCTGCTTATATAAATAAATTGATTCGCTCTAGTATTGGATATTTTTGCAATCCCACAATAGACCTATTCAGTCCTCAAGAGCTAAATGATTGCGTTAGAAGCCAAAGCAGAGTATTCATATCATTATATATTTGCATTTTGTTATTATTATACGTCAACCTACAAACTCAATTCGGTTGTATCAATTTTAATAAGTAAATTCATCATTTACGCTTAAAAATATTTAATTTTATTTTTTTCTAAATTTAACACGTTTGACAGACAACGTACGATTGTTGACAGCGCATAACTTGCAGAGTTGCGTTTGAGCTTATCGGGTAGATTGGATGAGATGATGAGATATTGGTATACACATTATCCCGTTATGTCTTGTTTTTTTCTCTCTGTCTATGCTTTTTACACTTATCACAAATAAATACTCTCATTAGTTTCCACATCGTTTTTTAGACAATAATCATACAATTGCTCTCTACGATTTGATTTCTCTTTCTCATTCTCTTTTCATTCATTTCACTTTATCGTTTTTAATTCCAGTTGATTTTTAATATAATTGTGTATATAAATTGATAATAAAATATTCTCCGTTTGTATACTCTCTTTAGGTTAATCTCAATATTCCTCTGTTTCTCTGTGTTTCATTCTCTCGAGTTTCAAGTGTATCTACAATTTAGGGGTATTGATGTATACACTAAAGTTTTACAAATGCCATGACAAAGAATAAGAAAGCTTTGCTTTCAGATTATCTCTCGCTACCCCTCCCTCTTTCTACTTTAATATGCACTCTATCTACCCTTAATGTATATAGTACACACCCTGTATTTCTGTATGCAAAATAGTATATTGTATATGTATTCCGTTTATTTGTGTTGTTCTTTGTGCGGTATCATTATTTCTGTATGTCAAGTAACCCATATTCTGTATTAGCCATCAAAGTAAGACTAACTTTACAAGAAATGGAAATAAAAGTTCAGTTTTCTTGTCTTAAGCTCTGTCAATCATTAGGAATGAATAGGAATTTTACACAAGTGAGAATATTTTTAATTTATGTTTTCGCTTTTTTTTTTAATTTACGCTAATAAAACTTTTAGAAATTTTAATCTTTTTTCCAAAAATATTTTTTTATTCTTGTTTAACTTTGTTTTTTTACGCTTTTCTATCTACTATTTTCAAGAGTATTTATAAAAAACGAAATGCTTACGAAGCGCTACAGGGTTTGCCCAAATGCAAATGTTAAGAATATAAAATTTAAACATTCTTTTATGGAAATTCTTATTAAGACTTAAAAGGAGAGAGAGTTTCGTTTTCTCGCAAAAGATTAGGTGCCAAAACGGAAGGATTTGAAACAGAGCTACGCCTTTATTAAAAAAGAAAAAAGAAAACTGAAAGAGAAAATATCCAAGTTGCCCTTATATGTGTAATGTTTTTAAGAAAATAGCAGATTTTCATTTGCAATTTGCAAGCATGCATTTCACTTTGTCCATAAAATAATTGCATAGTTTCCGTGCGGATGTTTAATCTAATGCTGGTTGAGTGAATTATTTTTCCAATTCTTTTGATATCAACAAATCAAAGCCCTTCATCAATGGATGTGTCGAGTGTCATTATCAGCTACTTGAAAGTAATCTTGGTACACTCCATTCGAAGGTTGGGTTTTAAGTCTATAGTTCGTCGTATTAAATCCATGCCTCGTGTCCCATACATTGTAGACTTCGTTTTGTTTAGGGCGAAGTGTCTAGCTGGTCTTTTAGATTTAGTTCTCCAGAGAGTAGCTCAGAGTGATCTAAGATTGTTTTCAACGCTGGGAAGTACAGGATTTTTACTACCATTTAGCCCATAAATTAGTTGACGTGTCGTTTAATAAGATCCTATTACAAGTGTAGATATGAAACGAAGGAGACAGCTGTCCGATACATGATCCCATTCAGCATCATAAACATCCAACATCAACATTGGTTGATATTGTCACCTGATTTAACGTACAGCTGAATATTAACACGAATCTTTTGAAAAGTGTTTATGGACTAACTCTGTGGTCTGATAAAGAATACATTTTTTTTCTTTCCTTTGTAAGGACATCTCTGCTACTTGCACATCCATTTATATATTTTTCAAAAATCAGTCACCGATAGCTACATTAACCGCTCAGCTAAAATAGTCTTGAAAAATTAATTCGAATTTCAGATTTAATTTACAGTTAGAAAGACAATTAACCTACACGCTACTGGCCACAAATAATCGAAAATTGATATGTTTATTGAGTGAAAGATATCTAAGGTTCGTTTCCAGCTGACTATTCTTTTTTGTTTTGTTAATATTTATTCAGCAATTTTTTTTAAAATAGATTTTCATTGAGTTATTCTACCACATCAACACAACCACCCATCCATTCTGCCTTCCATACAGATACTGATACTTTACATAAATGTTTCTTTCTCCCTTCCTCCTTCCCTCCCTCTCTTTATCTCTCTCTCTCTCTCTCTCTCTCTTTCTCATTATTACCATTAGAAAACAATTTAAAAATTTTTAACATAATTGTCTTTCCTTTCCCTTCACGCTACGAAGAATCTCTTACATGACTCCATTAAAGGTATTAAACGACAAACTAACACATTGCGTTGAAGTGATAGAAACGATTTAGTTGATGAGTTTTGGATGGCATGGGAAATTTATTGCTTATCATATGTGCACGTTTGCGAAGTAGGCTACGATCAGAAAGGGTGCATGCTCGAATATGTGCATAATACACACACACACACACACACACACAAGCACATGTACTCTTAATGATTTCGGTTATTTGAGACAAGTTATAGTTTAAAGAATTGAAAAACAATTTTGTATTCTAGTAGAAGTACTCGGATATCGAGCAGACTTGCAGCACACACTTGCATGAATGTATGCTGGTATAAGTGTCCGAAAAACAATCCGATCAAATAAAACCTCAGTAATGGCTGCAAATTTCAAGAGGACAATGATGTGCATAACTAAACCAAAAGAATGTCTTACAACCTAACTGACAGTCTGGTCTGTTTTGCTTTGCTTTGCTTTGCTTTGCTTTGCTTTGCTCTGCTCTGCTCTGCTCTGCTCTTCTCTGCTCTGTCAACACAATTTCCAAATATTTAATGTTCTTCATGTAAGAGTAATCTTTTTGTACTGCATACTTTTCATATAGTTATCCTTTCTCGTTCCTGCTCTTATAATAACTTTATTAAAAATTGATGAACCTTCTGACAGAAGAACTCAGTGTTGCTTAATGCATACTTGTTTGTAACTTGTACGTAATAAAGAAACGATGGTACTTGTTAAAGGAAAACACTTACAAGCTTTTCGATAGATGTACAAAAGTGTTGAAAACACATTTTGAAGCATTCGATAATGAATGATGAAATTTTGCTCTAGACAGTGCTTTTTTATGCTTTTTTTTAAATTTTCGTTTTTTTTTTTTTGATTCTTTCATTTTTTTCTCTTTTTGCGTTTGACAATACAATGAAGGATTTTTCTTTTTCTTTTTAATTTTATTTTATTTTATTTTTTTCACGAATATTACAAGTCGTGATTTATTGGTTTTTATCTGGAGAAAAGAAATTATGTATATATATATATATATATATACGAAAAAACACACCACACACGTACAATAGTGTATAGTTTGTTTTTAATCCTTTTTATTATTTTCACACAACAGCCACAAGCTCTGTTGGCTGGCCAGCTGGTTGGTAGTTGCTTGGTGCATGGACTTCGACTAAGTGCTGGAGTATTGGAAAATCAATTTATTAAGGACATGATTTATTATGTTTTCATTAAAGATGCCATTTGCATTGTGGCATCAATTAGAAATTCAATTATATTCAACGTTCAAATAGAAACAAGTAGAGAGATTGGGGCAAGGAGTGCGAGGGAAGGAGAGAGAGAGAGAGAGAGAGAGAGAGAGAGAGAGAGAGAGAGAGAGAGAGAAACAATAAAGAAGGAATAGAAGCACCCACACAGCCATATAAAATAAATTTTAATTAAGACAAACAAATTCAAAATCAATGCAGGGATATTTTAAAATTTTTCACATCGCATAACTCGATAACTAACTATTAAATCAGTTCGAAATACTGCTGTAACAGTTACTAAAGTAGCTACCAATGGTGTGATGTAAAAGTTTAGTGGTAGGGATCATTTTTATAATAAAAGCTTTACAGACGTGTTATTAACACTTTTTCGAATTTCAGAATAAAATCTCCACACCCTAAGGGATGTAAGCTGACCATCTGCTTATTACTCATTGAAGTCGTAGATGGTGCACATGAAAATGTTTATATCGAATTTTAGGACAAAACTTGTAAATACGAGGCAATAACATGCTATCTACCAGCGCAATGTTCGTCCACTTTTCATCAAAGTTTCAGTTCGTGGTTATAAACAAAAATTTCAGAACAAAATCTATAAAGCAAATGCTAGATATACTGTTTTAGTATGCTTACTATGGATGTGGTTATGGGATTCACAACTTTGAATACAAGTAGCGAGTGTAATGAACTCGCCGAGTTAGCATAAGCGTCACAACAGCAGTGCTGATACGGACACATAAGTCAAACATAGACCTGAAGTCTTTGATTTTTTTTCTTTTTCTACGATCATATGCTAAGTGTCATTTTCTGTTACATGTTTGGAGTGACGGAAGGATAGAGGGGAGGACAGAGGAGAGCGAAAATTATGCGCTTTTCTGGTTTCTGCAAAACAAAGAACAGTTCTGGCATTCTCCTATTTACATTTCATATTCTACATTCACATAATGCATACTTTTAGGCATTAGCATTATAGTAGATCAGCATTTGTACTATCAGTTCGTCAAATAACACGGTGAAGTTTTTTCTGTTCGTTTCATTAAAATATTAACACCAACACAAAAATATGAAATGTGTGATATTTGTTTGTAGACTTTGTCTGCTAAATAAATTTATGAGAACTTTACAAAGATTTCAAAATATTGAGGTTATTTTTCCAGCTGATAAAGATGAATTAGAAGATTAAACCCTTACGCTTTAGAATAATGGCAAAAGTGGTATAAAAATTAATACATAACTTCTCTCCGCTCACTTCAAGCTCTGAATATTTTCTAAATTAGGTTCGTTCTAGGAAGGCTACTTGATTGGATTCAGGCTTCTCTAAATTCAACATCCACAGTTATTTGGGAACCCATGCTATAGAGGGCACAGCATATTTAACAAGTAAATAAAAGACGGACATTTCCGCTCACATTTCCGTTAAGTATTTCTTTTTATCCATCTCACACCGTCACACACAATTATCGAGCGTATTTTAAGGTCAATCCAGTCACACCGAAGAACCGCAAAGAGAGAAAGAAAAAGGAAACTTAAATATTTCTTATGTATTTGGTTGATATATACATAAGTAAGCTAAAACTTAAGCTTAATTAAATTATCTTTAAATAAGTGGGAAATTTGTATTCGATTCCTGCCACACAGTTAAAGCAAAAATAAGAAAATTTTGTTGTTTATGATTAATTCTTGAAATACCACAGATTTGTATTACGATAAATTTTTAGATGGCTTCTGACACCTGACGTTTTCTACGTTGTAACAGATCAAAAGTTCAGTCTTACCTGGAATTACAGAGAGAATTTATTACTATCTAAGCAATATGGAAAACTGATAAAAACAGAAGATTTATCAACTTCAAGTAAGACCCTATAGTCTTTTTCGAATAGGCATACATCTGTGCAAAATGATTTGCATATATATCAACCCAATCAGATATATGTAAGAGTGAAACTGATTAAATATATCGTGACTCTTCTCTTCTCTGTTAATTAAGAATATTTCTTTACCACGCCAAGTCTGTTGCCGTTTATATATCCGAATGTAACAAACGCTGTAATAACTCTAATATACCATTGCTTTCTTCAAAAGATTTCTTTTTGAAAATAAATATACATTGTGTGTTATATTTTAAATATCAAGTTACCTTAATACGTATTTTTCAAAGTTTTTATGGCTACACTGCGGTGGGTTTCTTCAAGAAAACCCTCTACAAATTCTTATGAAATGAAACACAAATGCGGGTTTTGATTGGTTCTCTTTATTCCGATATAATGTTGACAAACAATCTCGTAAAAACTTTACAGAAATATTTGTTGAAGGCCTATTTATGCAGATTATCACAATTTTGTTTGTTTTTTAAATAATGATAACAACTATTGTTTAAAAAGCCAAAACAATTATTTTGCATTCGTAAGAAATTTTTACATAAATGTTTGAATTACTATTTTATTCTGTCGATTCTTCTGCTTCTCCCAAGTAAGCTTTTACTAAACCATCTGGTACATCGTACTTTTGGTTAAATACTAAAAACTGAAAAATGAGTCGGGAAAAAACCGATTATAAAAGAACTGCAAACATTTTTTTTAAACACCTATACCTTCGTTGGGCGTATCTTGTATAAAGGATGCTGCCTGAGTTCAGCACACTCACATCTCATTCGTTTACTAGGGAATCTTCATAAAAGAAATTAAAATTTTATAAATATTAATATTTGTCTTGCATCTCGTGCAGCTCATATTTTCTTATGAGCTTCGTTCGTCGGGGAAGAAGAATATTTGAATGAGTTTGCAAAACTAGCCTTGTGTGTATACGCTAAACTGTGTGTCCTCTCCAAAAGTTCCAAAGGTTCAAAAAATTATTTTCCTAATTTTCGTGGAATCCTTCAAAAAGCGTAGAGAAATTTAGTCTGATTTAAGTTCATCATGGAATGAAAAACAATATATGCTCCCATAAATTTTGGGCAAAAGTGAAAAAAAAAACAGATTTTTTCTAAAAATAGGACTAGAAATCAGTGATTCGTAACTTAATAACGACAACATATTCAAATTGGTTATAAATTTTCAATTCTAGGTATCGCACACTTTTATTTTTAAGAGTATATGCATTTCTATGGTTTTCTTTTTCCAGACCCTGAAAACAATAGAAACACAGATCGATTATATAGATCGAATGCGTATTTTTGAAAATCATTTTTTCTAGTTATTAATTGTGAAATTTGATTCTGATAATGCGAATCATATGAAATCAAAATCGGAGAGCATATATATTAAAATACGGATAAAACTTTTTAACCGTTAGACTACTATAAGACCCTAAGAAAAGCTATTAACAGACGGACAGATTTCAAAGCTTCATTCCTTTTTAGGCAGTTTCCAGTTACCTACTATCTATCTCCGCTATTATGGAGTATCGAAACTTGTTTCTTAAGATGAAAGTAGTGAATATAGAAAATTCGATCGCAGTCCCATATAAATTTAGCTGTTTTTATTTTGTTTGAGCTCTGACTTTCGCTTTACATGTATAATGGCGATCATGGTCAGAAAAAAATGGTGAGAAAGGGGTGGGGTATAGTTGCAAACTAGAAGTTACACATCAAATCGGAGAGCCGTAATATCACCTAGTGGCTATTTCTGAACCTTTCAATTTGAAGAAAAATAAACTTACCTTACATCATCACGGGTGAAAAATGCTCGCACACTCCACAAAACCGCACCAAGCACTCCAAAGTTTATTATTGCAATTAATGGCCAAACCTTAGATTTAAAAAAATAAAATATTTATATCATTGTACTTTAGCTGGCTTTTGCTGACAAACTCTGCTACTATGTAGCTGCTGAAGAAGATCAGTAATATGTTTTAAAACTAGAGACTATGGGTGAGGCCGTGAATTATAGAAAAGAAAACAAACGGAACTTTATCAAAATTATTTAGGACTCAACCAGGGAGAAGTCATTTTCAAAAGCTGTAGGGCTGTTCACACAGCCGCGCTTATATTTATATTAATACAAGCAAAATGCATGGGTTCTTTGCGTTCGTTCAAATTATTTTTCATATGTCAAAATTAATGGGAATATAAGCGCGGCTTTATTTAATTAGGAGCCAATCAAGGAGCAGTGGAAATTGCACATTCCATTTTTTCTTACACTAAATTTCCTTTTTTTGAACATCTGTTTCTTGTTTACATTATAATGTAAACAAACAGCTGTTTGTTATCTATATTCTACACAAGCGCTGGATGTTTTGCAATTTCTTAACGAAGCATAAACTAATCAAAAATCGTCATTTATTCGACTAAGCAAAGCTTGTATAAAAACTAATTTTAAAAAAAATATATATAAAATATTCTCTTAAGACGCATAAAAAAGAAAATATATATCAAGTGGAAACTTTACATACATATCCGCAACCTGATTGTTACAGATCAGTTTCGTGGTCTGGCCATAAGTACGTTCGTAAGAGCAGACAAATCGTAATAGACATTAATATAAAACTTTGTCTAAATGTTTCAACGAATTGTTTGGGGATCTACCGTACCCACAATCACCGATATTTTGCTATTTTAATGCGAGGACTGCATAAAAGATTCATTTCTAGCGAAGGACAAAACCATGCGTCTTTCTATGCTAATTATGTTTTTATTAAAATGAAAATTTTATGCAATGCTATCAAACAATAACTTCCTTTTAGCAAAATGAAAAAAATAAAGAAGTAAACAGGAAATTCCCATAAAATTCACTCATTCAGCACCAAGTCAGCGTATAATATGTGCACTACTCAAGGACCAAAAACGAACTGGTATTAATTAGCAAAACAAGGAATAGTCACTCAATAAATTTTATATATTATGAGTGAGATACGCTTGCGCTCTTATAACACATCGTTCTAGCGATCATTCCTTGAATTTCGGTTAAGGAGTGAACATCTCAACACAGGGAGGGCTGTATTGAAAGTAAAATTATTCTCGTACATTGTAAACTCTGTTAAACAGCGAAAAAAGGAGAAGTAAACAAATGTCATTTTTACTGAATATGTTTAGTGTGTTCTTCTTGTTGTTGTTGTTTTGCATACAAATGTTCCTTTTGTGTTGGTAACTAAGCAACCGCAAAAACAAGGCGCGTTGTTGTTTATTTGAAATTTTTAGCGAAAACAAGGCATAGTTTTTTTTCGGGAAAATCACGAAAAAAAAAATAAAAAGTAAAAAAAGACAAGTAAACCACCAAAGCTGTGTTAAATTTTGATAGAATTTGTGGAAACAAAATTTAGTTTTACAAAAATTGTAGTGAAAAAAAAAACTCTCACCTAACCTCGAAAACGTGTTAAAAACTTGTACAAAATTTCTTTTGTGGTGTAACCGAGAAATGCATGCACTTAAAGACGGCTCTACAACTATGTTACAACATCATCCTACCGCTTTACCTCCACCTCCGCGTATTAAGGAAGAAATATCCAATAATTTTTTTTATTCCCACAGTAATCCCATTGATAACGCTGCCGCCGCTGCAGCAGCAGCTGCTGCCGGTTTAATCGATCACAGCAGTCTTATCGCATCGTTAAACAGTAATGTGGCCGCAGTGAATGGTACTCTAACGACGGCGGTTTTAAAGAGCGCCACAGTTGCTCAACAACAGCACCATCATCAACAACAACAACAGACAAATGCTGCTATCGTTAATAATCAAACGTCGAATCAACAAAATGCAAATACATCCGTTAACAATAACACAGTAAGCGCAGCACAGCAGCATTCACAAGCTCAACAGGCAGCGTTGGCCATGTTAAACGGTACGTCTGCCAGTAATACGCAAACCAATAATTCTAATGCCTCAAATGTCAATGGTCAAACGAATCAACAGCAACAACAACAAGTTGTCGGCGGTCAAAATGCAGTTGTAAAAGCCTCGAATTCAGGACGATCTACCCCTAACAATAGTGTTAATGGTTCGGTGGCTTCCGATCCTGCTCCGGGCAAATTATTTGTTGGCGGCCTTAGCTGGCAGACGTCAGCTGAAAAGCTTAAGGAATATTTCAATATGTTTGGCACAGTAACAGATGTGCTGATAATGAAGGATCCTGTCACACAGGTAAGCCTAGCGTAGCCAGTCGTTTGTAATATTTATTTTTATGTTTCTTTTTTTTTTTTTGTATTTTTATTATTTTCTCTTTTTCTAAAATACCATAAGCATATGCCCTTTTTTTAAACTTACTTAAGGTATACACTTACTTGTATGTTTGCATATGGAACGACCCTACTAGTTTGAAGACCAATGAGACAATTCTATCTACTTATTATATATGAATTCTACGATTAATGTTCAACAATTTCTTAAGCACATAAGCGACAGCTGCTTTATATGATCTTTAAGGAAAAAAAGAAAGAAAAGAAAAGAAAGGCTCTAAAGAAGATATTTTTCTATGAAAGACTTGTAATTCTTAAGAAGAGGAAAGAAATATAAATATAAGGTAACAAAGTATTGATTGATTGCGAACGAAATATGATCGAGTACCTGTTTTAAAAGGATATATATAACGTATTGCTTTAAAAGATGTGCAACGTTTTTCTACAGAAGATATTATATCTAGGTTTTCATTTGCTTTACTAAAATGATAGGAATCCTTCGAGTTTAACACAAAACGATTATGTTCTCTTCTATCTCTTGCTGTTACTCTTCAATTTGTAATAATTAAAATATAAAACATAATGCAAGTTCTTCTCTATTTAAATGTGTTGTCCTATATGAGGAAAATAGTAAAAAAGTTTGTTCTTTAAAAACAAAAAATTATATTCTCCTGCTCGAACGTTAATAAAATTGAATAAAATTTTTCTATTGGGATTAAGACAACGCTTGGAATGATAGCAAAGGAACTTTTAGGCGCAGAAGAAGTTCACTACAGTAGCATCCGAAGAATGAAAGTTTATTAGGTTTACGTTTAACTTTTTAAACATCTGACAGAAGCGCCTCTCGACTGTATGTTCTTAATCGACTTGAGCTTTTGTAGCAATTTACCGATAGAAGCTTCATAAATTTTATAAGATTGCGGTCAGCGTAAAAGAGAGATCAATGCTCAAAATTAAAAATGTTCGTTATCCATCAGCCGGCAATTGACAAAAACGATCTTTAGCAGCTATTGATATAAAAACGTGCACATTCCGTAGAACTCCTTGAAGAGGTTATAAAAAAAGAGACGCAGTCAATCTATAAAAGCGGCCTCAACAAGCAAAATCAACTTGTAACTTACATCAGATATTCCTCCAAGATGGATCACAAGAACTTTACAGGATGTTGGAAATTGCTTTACCCACATCTCCAGGATCCAATCGATAAATGACTCTAATCACAAGTTCCCTTTTTTTCTTTTAAAAAAAATTTGAAATGCAAAAGTAATTAACGTATTTCTGACACTGATATTTGTTTCCTAAGATAACACGATTTTCTGAAAGTTGTCGAAAAAAGAGATTTAGACTGACGTTTAAAATGAATGATAAAAAGATTTTCTGAAGTCTAACAACGTTCGAAATATCACAGTACTAAAGACATTTAGGATTCATTATCAACAGATTGACAGAATCCCTTGTACATCTTAAGCTTTCAACAGATAAGTCAATACCCTTATGACGTGTTGATGACGACGCACTTAGAACTTTTTATTTAAATGATCTTCGGGTGCCAATGAATTATAAAATTAAAAAAACAGGTGACTTTGAAATTTTATTTCTTAGTTCGTGAACGAACGGCCATTAGTTAATAACTCTCAGTTTGTTCTGTAGTTTTTAAAAATCTCTTTATTTCATTACCATATGGACGTCTGCTTATAGCACGAGCTATATAAACATATATAACCATACGAAGAAAAATATCACATATAAAAAGCTATTTAAAAAATGTACTGAAACTGAAAAAAAAAGCCTTACAAAATAACGTTACTCTAACTGAATATAGGATAATAACGAAAAGAGGAACAATGAAAAAAAGGGAACGCATATCTGTTTAATAACCGAAACAGCAGCTGCACTAACTCATACTCCTCCCTAACAGCTACATTGTTGGCCTATATGTATCTATGTATGTATGTATAGATGGATGCGTGCGCGCGTGCGTGCATGTGTGCGTATGGCTGTATGAGTATATCCTTTTTAATACCATAGCATAGAATTACGGGTATTTGGAGGAAAACAAAACAAAAAACACATCTGTTCATAAATTTTGTTAAAATTTTACTTAAGTGAATGAGTTTTTGTGTAAGAATTGTTTTGAATTTTGCATGCATGCATGCGTGCGTGTATGTACGTGCGTGTGTGTGGCTGCTTTTGTTTGCTTGTATGAAAATTTAAATTTCCCCTCTTTTTAGTAAGCGTTTTAATGACCTATTAAAGAATTTATGATAGACAAAAAGAGCATGTGCTGGTTAAACAAGTTATAAGGAATTGTTGAACTTAAACAAAGGCGACGAGTTATTACTTTAATTTAAAAAAAAAAAAAATTAAAAAAGGAATTGCTTTTCTGTTAATTTGCATTCAAAATAATTTTACAAGTTACTTAACTAGTTTTGTAAGTCGTTGTTATATAAAAATTTAATGAATTTCTGTTGAGAGTCCTTTAAAAGAAAATATATTTGAACAGTTACCTGTGATACATTTTACAAAAAATTCTTAAATACATAATTAAAGAAAAGAAAGAAATAACAAAAAAAAAAAGAAAAAATCTAAAACTGGATTTCCTGTCATTTCACTCAACAATCTATAACGTTTGAAAAGCAAACCCACAGCCGAACAAGCCTGAAACAGCACTGTTTTATAGAAGATATGTGTATGTGTCTGTATGTGTGTGTGTGTATATATATATATGTATGTGCGTGTGCGCATGTTTACCTGGCCGAACGCATTATAAGCACCAGCAGCTGTCTGTTAAAACCTAATAATTTGCCAAAGCGGTAGCCGAACAGCCTAGCGAGGAAATAGCAAAAACACAACAGGACTCAAATGACAGAAGAAAAAGCAAAAAAAAAAAAAAAAGAAAAACGAAAAGATGAAAGAGACAGAGAAAACTGCAAGCTGCACTTAATGGTAAATGGCAACAACAAAAACAACATCGAACACGTTATGCGAAATTCTACTGCCAAGACAACCCTAACTGGTATTTGTTGTAACTTAATCAACCGTAGAAAGATACACACACACATATATATTAATAAATTCACATACACACTGCAAAGCCCAATAGGTACCGAAAAAAATTTATTTCATCCTCCATAGTTTAGTTTAATAACATATACTTAGAATTTTTGTTTGTTTGTGTTTTGCTCCTTCGTATACACAAAAGATTGGTATTTATTGAAACAGTACACATATAACAACCATCGATATATTGTAAACTGCGACCGTATAATACACGCATAAAAATTTTAAAAAAAAATTCACCTTAAGACCATCACCTCTTCACCAGCAACGTCAACGGTTTGATTCGGATGATTTTCTTCGCGAATTTTTAAATGACAGATTATACGCTTATATGTCTAATATACACATGACGTCAAGAAAGTATCGGGAAAGTTACACTCGTTTTCGAAATAAATATTATTTCAATGACTACACCACTTTTTTCAATCATTACTTTAGCGTTCAAAATACTTTTTATAGAGAGACTTAAAAGAAAATATAAAACTTAGAAGAAGAAAAGAAGGGCTGTCCAGAAATATATGCATTGTATACTGTCTTCAGTTAAAGATATACTAGCTTAACTTTTGCCTTCAAAATTCTACTAAAAGAATAAAATAAAATTTTGCTTCTTTAGCCTAAAAAAAAAAAGTTGCAATGAGGTCACCATATGATTTATAAGCGAATAATATTTCAGAGACTTTTTTGGATAGTTCTTTTCGTATTTTTAATACTATTTTTCAATATTTTCTGCGAAATTTTCTAGAAACTCCAAGCCCCCTCCCCCCTTCCACGATTTTTTTGTTCTCATTCAAGACACTTTTTACAGGGCTTTCAATAATTTTGAATAAACTTGGTTTGTTCCCAGTCACCACAATTTTTTTCATTTTCATGTAGTTTAATTCCGGGTACTTTTTGATCAGAAAGAATTCAAATATTCCTGATAGTGTTTACACCATTTTTGAACAATATATAATGGACAAGTTCGGACACTTTTTGATCGCAATATGTCCCATAGTATAGATTTTTAAAATTTTCCGAAACAAACTTTTTAAACGGAAAATTATCCTTACTTATCTGAATATTTTCTGCAGTGCTTCCAATTTTTTTTAACATATATATCCGTGTACTTTTTGATTTTAGTGCAATCATATGAACTCGATAGTTTTTGAATAAAAAAAGACAATTTTCGGTTAGATCCTTATCTGGATACTCAGCTGTATCTTTTGTAGTTGCGAATACATCGCTTTTCATGTACTTTCACGTTTACATTTCCGATATTTTTTCAGTCAGTAGTAGTAGTAAAATTTTTCCAAAGCATTCATCCATTCTGACTCAGATTCACTTTATAATATTTTCAAACATTTTCAATTAACAATTTCTACTATTTAATCTTATTAAATATTCCCGATACTTTTTCAAGAAAATATATTTTGAAATGAATTTAAATGACGGGCTTGTGGACGGGTGGTGATTATGAATTTTTTAGAAATATTGTCTACTTACATATAACAATATTTGCTGCTGTTCTTGTATATTCTTTAAAACCCTGTTTGATTTCTTAAACACATAACCTAATAGCAAACAATAATAATAACGCTTTACAATGCTCTCTAGTTTATATAAAAATAACGATTCGTTCGAACGATTAAATGTACTTGTATTTGCAATAAAATTGTACCCACACATCATCATTATCATAAACAAATGTAAATCGATTTAAAGAAAAAAAAAAAAAAAAAACGCAACGTAGGCCTACTTACTATCTATATGCATTACGTATTCGGTAAACTGTTAATTTTTATGTATTTTCTTAACTTAGGCTTAATTAAATCTTTCTCTCCTTATATATACATACTCCGTATATATATATATATGATAAATGAATGTGCATTATATACTTGAACGTATCAAGTTTCTCTGAATGTCCTCAATTAATATTTACTCCCGTCCTTTGATCATACTTGTAAACGAGTTTTATTCGTAACTCAATTTTGATTTTATTATTAATTATTATTGTTATTGTAATTTGAAAAGAGTAACTTGAATGAATTCATTTATAAAACCCTTCTTATACAATTAGGTTAATGAAAACATCTATAAGAACCTTCTCACATATACATATACATTTAGAGAATACCGTATAATAAAAATTCTCTATATAGCGTTACCGCTCAATATGGTTACTAGTTACTAATTATAATAGAGTTAACGTTTACTACAACTTCGAAAATAAAAAAAAAAAGTTTTAATTAAATGTAAAACGGAAATCTCCCAATGTCGATCAACGCCTAATGGCGGCTGCCATACAATGGGGAGATTTCTTTGTATATAACATACTTAGTAGTGAACATTCAAACATAGACTGAAGTTGAATTACTTGGCCGTAGCGTTTTTCTTTATCTCTGCGAAATGAAAATGATCATCCACTAGTGTATACTGCTATGGACAAAAAGTAAGGAGACTGTATTTTTTTTTAAATACCCCCGCTAAGATATCGATGTGTATATTTTTTTTGGTGAGTTAGTACGACTGTTTCGAACAACTGGCATAAATATCGCGACACACTAACTCTGGTGGGTTAAAAATAGCATCCTTTTCTTTCTTTCTTTTGTTGAAGCAATCTTATCAGCGGTTTTAAGGAAGCAAAAATCTATTGAACGTCATAAAATTTTTCAAAAAAAAAAAAAAAAAACGAAATTTCTGATTTTGATTCATTATAAACGTTATAAAAGTGTTACGGTGATTAGTTTTTGTCAAGATCACAAGTGTTTTAAGTAACATTAATCATTTAATGAGGATCCTGAGGTATAGACGAAAATGAATCTCATTTAGTAAGACCCATCAATCTAAACTATCCATCGATATCCATCGATTGGATCAAAGAGATCTTGTAGATATTGTTGATATATCAGGGGGATCAACACAAACGATTTTGAAAGATGATTTGGGTTAGTCACGCGTGTCTTCCCATCTTGTTCCAAAAGTTTTGAATTTGTTTAAAAAACAACGTTGTGTTGTGAAGTGTTAAAGAAATGTTTTCTATGAGGGCTAATGATCTAAAACGTATAATTTACTCGATACGAAACTTGGATTTATGCTTATGACCCGGAAACAGCTCAAGAATCTAACGAATATCGTGCTAAACTAAACCAGATAAAAAACGTGCCATCAAAAAGGCAGCTTAAACCAAAAATGACTAATCCAAAAGGGCACGTGTGTTCGAATTTATGCTAGTTGTTCACAAGAGTGATACCACCCTGGCAAAAAAATATATACTTCGATATCATAGCGCGAGTATTTTTTAAAAAATGCAGTCTCGCTACTTTTTGCTCTCAATAGTACATCCTTGGTTTGGTGGTAATTTTTTCTTTTTGTTTTAGGTATTTCGGTTAACCGTTTAGAATATGTTTCTGATTTTATTTAGGTAAAACCAAAGCTTAAATATTTTACGCATATATTTATTCTTGTTGTAAATTAAATGTAGAGATGAAGGGGTTGTTATGCTTATACACCTAATAGACACACGTTGCATAAAAATATGCATCAAAACTCGACCTATTGGAGCAATCAACGGTGCTAATTTGATCATACATTAAATTTTGAATATACAATTACGACTTAGTTCTTAACTTTGTCGGATTAAGTACGAAAATCCACTAAAAGGTCTGAGTGTTGCATACATTACCACAAAGTTAACATATCCTGTTTTTGCTTTATCTATCCTAAAGTATGTATTTTTAGTATAAATTTCATATCTTTTTTTTATATTTGTAGTTGACTTCATTCGCTATACTGATAATTCAAATAGAGTACTAGAGATCTTACTAGATTAGGTAGCAAATCGAATTATTTCTACATTTTGTTGCCTAGCCGAAGAAGAGACAACCTATACTTAATTGACTAAATTATAATTTATATGTTCGTTTAGAATTATTATCGAATTATTTACCAGAAATGTAAAAAGCTACTTCTAATCTAGATTAGACGTATCTTATCTTCCTCTTAGTGAAGCAAAATTATGAGAAATCTTGGAAAGGGATCATAATTTATGATTAGAAATATCATAAATAGAATTCCGTAGAATTGATTGTGTATGAGAACTTTATTCCAAAATCTGGTTTCTTGAGAAATTTTTGAAATACATTACACAGCCTACAATTTTTTAATTTTACGTTTAATATCTTATCGGAATTACTTCGAAGAATACGACTTTTTCGTTTATTAAAAAAATTTTATCTAGATCTTATAATTTATTATATTATTACTATCACGATTCTCGTTTTCTTCTCTTTAGTTATCAAGAAAATCCTTTAAAAAATACTACACTGAATACTACGTTACATTGAACCCTTAGCTAAACTTTTTTTTAAACCCTAAACTCAATTGCATATAACCTTAAGAATATCAAATATTTAAGCTTTGGTTTGTGTTTCTTTTTTTTTTCAGAGAAGTTAGTCTAGTCTAGTCTGTGTTATGTAAAACGTAGTGTTATTATGGACGAATATAGCATTTCAGTTTTCCTGCCCTTTGCGAGAATTTAGAGCCGCCCTTCTTTCACAAAAGAAAGGGTTTTCATTTATTCATTCTTTTCAAACTTTAAGGAAGGGGTGGAATGATATTCTTACCACGTATTTGCTGAATGCTAACCAAAATTTACCTAATATTTTAAACAGTTTCAGTATTTAAGGGCTAATTAGTTATGCCAGTTTTTTTGATTATGGCTGCATCTCTTGCAGAAGTAGTTTTTTTTTAATGCTTAAATGCTACGATTAAAAAAAAATTTATTTTCAAAAATAAGCCTTTTTATAATAGTTAAAGTGGTACTAAGTTGCCCATTAAAGATTTTAACTTAAGTTTGGGAGCTTATACCGAACGAGAATGAAAGCTACATCAAATTGTGTGCAGCCTCTTTTGGTCCTCAAAATTTCATAAAAAGAAACCAAGTTCTTGGTTCAATTCCACAGATCAGACCAAGTTTAGGTTTCCTTAAAATGGAAAAAAAATGGAATTTTAAAAATGGATTTAATCAATTAGTATATTCAAGTTGTCAATTAAAATCAAATAGAATTTGAAACGAACTTGGAATTCTGACCACAAATTTGCCATGTTTTTCTGTGTTCTTCTATCTTTTTTCTTGGATTGGAATTTGGATATTTTTAATAATTAAAACAGAGAAAATTTTAAAGTTCCTGAAAAATTAAGAACCCAATTCTGAATAGCAGATCTGCCATCATAGCGGACATAAAACATTAAAACTTATCTTTTATTAAAAGAAGTGTTTGACACCGGCCTGAGTTTTTGAATGGTTCAAGCGTTTCCAAGATGGACGAGAACATGTTGAAGATAATTCTCGCCTGAGTCATTCATTCTTCCACATCAAAAAAGGGTGAAAATATTCAAAAAGTCGATAATCCGATTTGATCTGATCGTTGGTTAACTATTCGCGCGTAATACATGAAATTCTCAAGATTGAACAAAAAGAAGCTCACAAAAATGTTTGTATTGATATTTTGCCCTATTCGCCTACACCAAGCGAATCTTATCTATTTCTCCAAATCGGAATCAAACGAAACAAGTTTTCTGTACGTTGAAGTTGTGAAAGAAAATGTAGCAAGTATGAAGGAGTTCACAGAAAATAAATAAAAAAGTTGTGGGAGCTGCCTGTGTTGCGAAAAAATTCAAAACTATTAACACTTTTAAATGCAATAGTTTACTTTTGTAAGTGTTGGAATATTTTCTCTTCTAAAATGCTGATTGGATCGAAAATAGTATGTCGCGGTATTTAAAAGAATTTTTTTGAAGAACTCTTCGCTTAAATCGAAAGGATTCGGTTTAGTACTTTAAATGTAATTTTATTTAAATTTCGAATTTTTTGTTTCTACAATCAAAGCAGATTTCTGCTATCCAGAATTGGTTCTGAATACTGATCGAGAAAATAAAAGTGGAAATGTTTTAGTAGTTTGTCTGAAAAAACAATTCTCGTACGTAATAGGCAACAAAGAGGAGAATATCTTCATACTTCTGCTGATGGTTACAACAAATATATTAAGGATAGTTTCTTGTTTATGCTTATTTACTAATATTTTATTTAATGTTGACTCTAAAAATTGTAAAATTAGTGATATATTTACTTTAAAAAATATATTAAAGAAATATTATAGAAAATGATTATATTTATTTAAATCGTATATACACAAATTAGAATAAAATTAAAATTAAAAAAATCAAGTTTTTGTTGATAAGCAAGTTGTGTAAGTAAATTTAGTTAAACGTATATATATATATATATAAATATATATTTTTACTAATTGACTTGTAACGTGTAAAACATATTCTTATGGGAAAAAGGATATATTGTTATATACTAATGTAATGGTTTAAAAAAAAATTAAAAATTAAACAAGAAACACTCGTCTGTTTATTATACATTAGAAGAAGTAAAGTCGCAATTATAAATGAAAAGTAAATTGTTATTATAATTATTGTATATTAATGAAAATTATGCTCTGTAATACGTTCTCTGTATCTCTCTATCTCTATCTCACACTCTCTCCACTACTACTACTACTACTACTTTATATATACATATATATAAAAACATGTATTTACTGTAAATATGTAATAATCATTTATTTGCTAATTTCGTTAACTGTATAGGGTACAACTTTTTTGAAATAATGTTAGCAGTTTTTAAATCGTTTTTTTTTGTGTGTTCAATTGTTGAAAATTTGAACGAACTTATTGTGTATTTTTTTATGTTACTTATATTTAAAAAAATTAGCTAAATAATATTTCACTGACACTGAGAAATCGACTTGATACGACAAAGCTATAAACTAAGCTTTTATTTATTTATTTTTTTATAAATATGTTCTTAGTTAAAAATAATGTCTAATAATCTAATCGCACATGTTAGATGTGTTTCAATGGTAGAGAAAATAGGTCAATCGAACGCATTTTGTAGTATTTGTTTACAAAAAAAAAAAAAAATTTAAAAGTACATATAAACAATGATTTTTGGTAGAGTATATGCGACGGCTTTATGTGAAAAGGGCCCATTATTCAATAAGTATGTTATACTCGCCTTGGGGCGAATTTTGTATACCCATCACCTAAAGGTCATACATAAAATCAAGCCAAGTTTTCCCTTAATGGTTGACATTTATTATAGCGTATTGTCCAATAAAGAGTGTTACGATTTTTTAAGTTATTAAAGAAATTAATTATGTCGCTTACATAATTGAGACTTAAACAAGCTCGTTTATGGCTCAGGCAGGCATACTACGTCTTAGGGGGCAAACAGGCATTCTAATTACCTGAGAAATTTCTATTATATCTGACACATTTCTTTGTCTTCTTTAACACGACTAAGTATGGCAGATACAAGTCTGTAAGACTTCTCTAACACAGAACGCTTCACTAATCAGTTATACAATAAATTCCGGTAGTGTGTACTAACATTTTATTAATCATGGTATTAGAAAAGAAAAAGCAATGATCGGAATCACTACTAAATAAACTTCACTAAACTATTCAACCAGTATAAATAGTACGTAGTGGTCAACATAAAAAAAAAAAATTAAATTTTGCATTTAGTCTAGAAAATCCTTAAAGATGACAAATACGTATTGTAACTTAATTCAAAATTTGGCACTAGTTGAAAATTTAAAAAAGAAAAATATAGATTCATACTTAGAACTTAAGTCTTCCAATTTATAAGCTTACACCGCAATTGTAGCCAGGCCAGTAGGCCAAATTTTAATGCTGAATATCAATCAATTGATGGAAAATGTATTCGAACTATCGGAAGAAGTATTCAAGATCTTAGGTTTTTTTAATCACAAATGACAAAAATATTTCACTGCAACAGATATTCGCATCATATATACAATTGTATCTTGTATGGATGGGAGCTTCTTATTCAGATTATTATCAACCATGCAACGTAGTGAACGATTCGAAGGTTGATGCGCGGGTTTTTCAATACACTTCGCATCCTTAAGCGTAGGATGGGCTGTACCTATGTATAATTACTTACAGGGTTCTGAAATTATTCGTACACCGCGTAACACATTACCGTGAAGCTTCATTTTTTAAATGCACTGTCAATCTTTGAAGCGAGCTACATGCTATAGTCCTTCTCACCCTAACAGATGTTTCCATCTTTAAGTCGAACTCTTACGCAAACATTATTCCTTATATCGCTCCATTGCCTGCAATCAGGCGGTAAATCAGGTTGCATAGGTAATACGAGTGTAAGACTGATTGTTGCTATGTGAATCTAAAAGCACTATAGTTTGAACTATAGATACGATGATACTATAGATACAATGTCGCCCTATTGTTTACGAAATGTCTTTGTGGGAACAAAGAAAATTTGGAACGCGGCTTGTACTCATGGGAGTTCCGTGGTGACTGTGAAAGGATTTAGTATTGAGATGTTTGGTAGGCGTAGCTTTACTCGAAGACCGGAGTTGGGCCCACAACCAATCTCTCATATCTGGTACCTCAGATTGGTATAAGATTCTCTGTGGGATGTAGGATTGTCTTATATATTGGGGACGGTAAACTATTCGTTGCCATTTAGCCTGCAAACTAGACCCGATTTCACCTAATAGGTTTCCATGACTAGTATGAATGGTAAACTTTAAACAAAGTAGATAGTTGCCCACCTTTGGAAAAATCCACCTACACCTAACTTTCCCCTCGTTCCAGACGTTTATACTTTCTAGTCGAACATACACTGCCCTTTTTTTTGCTTTTTTGTTTATAATCATTTTTAAACACTAATGTGTCCACGGGGGTCTATAGAGGGCATCCGCTGAGTAGCTGATTATTAAATGTAAAAAAAGGAACAAGATAAAGAAAATGTGTGCTTTGAAGTTAACTCGATGCTAAAGAAATTCTATGCCTTGGCCGTTATTAATCTTTCAAGTATTCCTTTAAAGCCAATTCACGCTCTGCGGAGGACCTAAAGATTTAACTACTTCAAGCGATATAATATTAGACTTTCTTGTGAGATTATTGTTGTAGCTTTCATACTGTAGTTTATATATATATGCTATGTATGTGTATATATATGCTTTAAAGAAATTTACTAAGCATATGTACATCCTCGTGGCTAACATGCATACTACTCCTGGTAATGGGTATAAAAAAAATTTCGAAACATTGCCAGTACAAAAAATAAATCTTTTTGTTTTAACACAATGTGTTTCCCTTAGATTGTTTAGTTTCGCAATAAGCAAACTCCGTTTCACTATTCCCCGTAATGTGTTCCTTTTGTTTTGTTTTTTTTTTTTTTAAATATTTACATTTACTAAATAATACTTAACTAGACAAAATGTATTTACCTTATTTACTTTATTGTAATCTTTAAATTATTTAAAATTAAATGAACTTTTACGATCATAATTGGATTATATTTGGGTTTACTTAGCTCTTATTTATCAAATTTGATGGACCGCTTGAAAATTCGTTAGAAGCACTTCTAAGTTGCGTTTATCTCTAATTAAAAATGTAGCGAATGCGGCATCAAAAGTTTTTCTAATCCTTAGTATAATCCAAACTATTACAGAAATTCACACAAAACAATTCCGATCAGGAGTTAAACTAAAGCATTGACAACAGAGTAAAATATGTTAATAATACATTCACTGGTAAAAGATATATTCTTATGAAATTAGTGCGAAATGTATTTGTATACTAAGTTCTTTTTCTCTCTCTTTCTATTATTATATATTAAACAGTAAATCAAATTAATTAGTAATTTGCATTTGTTTGAATTAATTTTTGATACATAAAAATGAATTTAAAAAAAAAAACAAATTTCATACTAATTCTTTTCCTTTTCATTCTGTTTTACAACAAAAAAAAAACGCTTCGCTTTTCTCCCAAAAAAAAAAAACAAAAAAAAAACAGCGTAGTCGCGGTTTTGGTTTCATAACATTCCAAGAGCCCTGCAGTGTAGACAAGGTCTTGCAAGTGCCCATACATACGTTAGATGGCAAAAAAATTGATCCTAAACACGCTACTCCAAAAAATCGGCCACGACAATCGAATAAAACTAAAAAGATTTTTGTGGGCGGTGTCTCACAAGACACCTCTGCCGAAGAGGTGAAAGCCTATTTCAATCAGTTCGGTAACGTTGAAGAGACCGTTATGTTAATGGATCAGCAGACGAAGCGTCATCGTGGCTTTGGTTTTGTGACGTTCGAAAACGAAGATGTTGTGGATCGAGTTTGTGAGATACACTTTCATACTATTAAAAACAAAAAAGTCGAATGCAAGAAAGCTCAACCGAAGGAGGCTGTTACGCCGGCTGCTCAACTTTTACAGAAACGCATAATGTTGGGTACTCTAGGTGTGCAATTGCCCACGCCTCCCGGTCAATTGCTGGGTGCTCGCACTGCAGCCGGGGTTACAGCTGCTATGAATCCATTGGCTATGTTGCAGACCCCAACACAATTGCAATTGCACGCCAGCGGAGCAGCGGCCGCAGCAGCTCAGCAGGCTGCTTTAATTACACAAAATCCATTTCAAGTACAAAATGCAGCAGCTGCAGCTGCTGTAGCTGCCAATCCCGGAGGTTTTGGCAAATTGCTAACCACATATCCCCAAGCAGCCTTACACAGTGTGCGGTATGTAGGATGACAAAAAAATAAATAAAAACTTTTACCAAAAAAAAGTTCTACTTTTCATCTTCAATTGTTCTTCACATAAATGCGATAAAAATATTTTGACTTTTCTTTTACAGTTATTCACCTTATCCCATACCCGCATCAGCGGCCGCAGCTGCCAATGCTTTGGCTGCTCAACATCATCATCATCATCAGCAGCAACAGCAAGCGGCTGTAGCAGTTCAACAACAACATCAGCAAAATGCTGCTGCCGCTGCTGCAGCCCAACAACATTCGGCTGCCACAAACACAGCTGCTGTAGCAGCAGCTGCCACTCAAGCACATAATGCAGCCGCTTTAGCAGCAGCCGGTAATACATCAGCTGCTGCTGGAGCTGCTGGTGCCGTTACCAATCCATTGGCTGCCGCGGCGGCTCAACAAGCTGCTTTGGTCGCCTCAACTAATCATCACTTGAGTGCTGCTGCTGCTGCCGCAAATCCATATCAAAGTTATACGTTAGCCAATGTCGACATGACCGGCTTTCAAGGTGTTGACTGGAGCTCCATGTACGGCATGGGCATGTACGTTTAAGTAGAGAAAAATGACAACAACAACAACAACAACAACAAATGGAACATATACTCACTATTGAATAACACCCACCCACACAACAAACAAAAACACAACAATTTTCTATGAAATGCTAAAAAAAAAGGAAAAACAATAAAATTATCAAACGTGTGGCTAATTAAGGTAAATTAAAAACTTATTGCTTCAAATTTTGTTTAGAAGGAGTTTTATGGAAAAACGAAAATAATAAAATCTCCTTATCCGCCCTTCCTTTCATTCTCATCCTTATCTCCTCATACTCGTTTTCGTCCTTTTGCTAATTATTTCTCTCTTATTTGCATATTTATGAAAAACGAAGAGAAAAAGCGCGAACGCAGTTACTTTAGTTAAGTAGTTCTTAAGCTTGGATTTTTATGTTGAAAAAAAAAAAAAAAAAAAAAAAAAAAAAAAACCATAAAAATTCACAAAACACCTACTCCCCCATTCCTTCTTATATATAAATGGCTTTCTTAATTTCTTCGACTATTTTCTTTTAACACCCAAGAAAAAATGGGAAAAAACAAAAGAACACAAAACAAAGATGATTAACTCTTAAGAACACCTTTAGGAATTTCCTTAAAAGTTTAAAAAAAATTAAATTTAAAAGAAAATTAAACAATATCCCTCAAAAAACCACCGATTGTGATTGAAGGCTATGTAGAAATTACAGAAAAAAAGCGAACAAACACATCTCCAATAAAAAAAAGGAGGAATACTGTGCATATTAAAAAAAAAATACAAAAAACAAAAAATCAATTCGTTAAATGAAAAAAAAATCAAATTTTTTTCTTAAATATATTATACTTTTAGCTACAAATTCTTTGACAAAACAAAGTTTCTTTTCATGCATTCTTTGCCAATATAATTTTTATTAAAATTTTCTTTAGCAGAGATAAAAAAAGTTATTTCTATTAATATTTTAAAAACTCTTTTGCATTATTTAAATACTAAAATTTGAGGTCGCGTGAAATTTTGCTCATTTCATTTAATGAAATTTTATTAATATTCAATGAATTTTTCACAAGAAAAAAAAAAAGAAGAAACAGTTTTAATGCCCTTCTTAATGAGTTTATTTATTTAATCTTCTCCCATGGTTTTTTTTTTTTTGAGTTACTTGAATTCAGTTTTCAAATAAGGACTTCATCAACTGTGTTGCAATTCAGTTAGAAAAGCAGAAAAAAAAAAAAAATTAAAAATAAAAATAAATAAGTAAATAATTTTAGTCCTTTTTAAATAATTTTTAATAATTCAATCCAACCAATTTTCGATATTTTTCGAATTCTGGATATTTGAAAACAGAAATTTCGTCTTATTGTAAATTTAAGTAAATTAATCAAAAAAAAAAAAAAACAAAAGAAAAGCATCATACGCAACCGAATCCAATTTAATATAATTATATTATTTAGCTCTCTTTTTCTCCCCCTCTCTCTCTCTCTCTCTCTCTGAAACTACGGTAATGAACGAAGAAAATATTACCATTGATTTCTAATAGATTCGCCTAAGTCTTTGGAACATTCTTATATACCTCTGATAGTAATTATTTTGGTAATTTATGAGCATTGAGTTCTTTACTCACACACACACATACACACACACAGAGATATATGCATAAAAAGTTTTGTAATTATTAACATGCTCGTACTGTGCTTACTGAAGTCCTTTGGATATGAAAAGATTTGATTTTTTTATAAGACAACTGATTACAATTTCAATAAACCCGTTAAGTCCATCATTATGCACCTACTTTCTTAAATGAATCAATAATTATTATATTAGGTTCCTTCAACGCAAATAAATTTGGCAACTTTTTAAGAGTTTTAGTATTTTCTTTGAGAAAGACATTCATTACTCTAGTGTGGTCTCATTATCCGTCATTTTGAATTTTTTATTTCATTCGAATTAAAAAAAAAAAAAAAGAATTTTTTGGCTTTACATATTCCAATTGTTATTGAGAAATTAATGTTAGTTCAAACATTTATTTATTATTATTATTTTTTTTTTTTATTAACATTCCTTATAAAATCAACAGAAAAAAAATCTCTGCTAAAATAATTTTATAAAAGAACTAGTTCACAACATTGTTTGTTGTCAAATCTCTACACATCATACTCACTCTTATTATTAAACATCACGTTAGATTACGTTGCCCAAACTTGCCATCAACTTTTTCTTTTACTTCATAATTTGTTCATTATTTATGACAAAAAAAAAAATCTTCGAAATATTTTCAAAAATATTGTTTATAATATATAACCTCACAATTTTAGTAAAACTTGTTCAATTAAACTTAAACTGCATATCTGCCTATATATCTATGGATTGTATTGTATGAAATTTGAAATTTATAAAACAATATATATGTATATATGTACATATATATATATATATATATATTTCATTTATATGCTTTATAGAAATTGTTTCTAATCACACTGTTTTGAAAACCACTAAACCGACCTTCGATCCTGTTGTGTTATTACACTCTCTATAGTAGTTTTCTTATGCTCATTTTCCAATTTTTTTTTATTTGAAAAATAGCTTCTTTGTCGATTTTATTAGAATTTTATTAATTACTTTTATACTTATA
>KK351118.1:161464-204348 GCA_000671755.1 Glossina brevipalpis
TTTTTCACATAACTACATGGTTAATAATTTTGTTTAAGGCATTTTCTTTTTTTTTATATTTTATTATTTACGTAATAATAACTTTTTCACATAACTACATGGTTAATAATTTTGTTTAAGGCATTTTCTTTTTTTGTTTGTATATGTTTTACAACATTCATTACATAAATGCGCATTTGTAATAAAATGTAGTTATTTTTTATATATTTTGCTTTTTCAGAATATTATCTATTTATTTTGAAACAGATTGTAATTTTAAAAAATGTAATTCTTTTTTTTTCTATTTTTTTATCCTATTAGTATTTTCATTATTATTAATTTTTTTATTATTATCATTATTCATGTAAAGAATGAATTTAATCTGTTTGTAATCTTTTTTGCCCTACCGTTTTAAATTTTCTTTTAACTTTTGTACTTAAATAAATTGGATTCAATAGTTCTTTGTTGTTTTTGTGCTTAGTTTTATTATTATTGTATTTTATTTTTATTCATAATTTTGTTTTTTTTTAATCCTCTAATTTTGTTTTAAATATTCCTATGTTTTATATTTTTAATTTTAGAACATTTTTACAACCATCACCATTGTAGAAAAAAAGTTGCGCTAACCTTACAATAGAGTTTCCCTATAATCCATTTGTATCACCTAGGAATACGCACTGAAGAATTTAAAACTTATATTACATGCACAAAACGCAAAAAATAAAGAAGAAAAATGAAACAGGGCGATTTGCGGACTTTCGATTTTTTTTTTAAAAAAAATCCAGTTTTTTTGCAAAAAAAAAAAAATGTATTCTATGTACTTCTCGACTCATATATCACGGAAATATATGGGTTCGCATAACTAAAAATAACTTTAGTAATATGCGCATCAAAGGAATGTTTCAGCGCATATTTTCCGCGAGCCATTTCATCCGGAAACGAAGTTAAAAGAGAGGATGAGACACAACGAAAACTAGACAGGAGAGAGAAAAGTGAAATTCTACAACATCTCTTTCACAAATCAAATTTAAAATTAAATGACATCCTCCTCGAAAAAACCGCAAATGAGTACGGATGTAATTAAAAAATTATTGAACTGACTAAATGCTATATAATCTAAGAATTATTTAAGCTTGAAAAGGTTTAATTGCATTCACTTCCATTTATTTGTACTAGTAACATATTTACTGTCTCGCGCCAGGAGTTAATATTTTGAGATAAGGCACTACAAGAAAATCGATGAGGTCTGATCGACTACTCGAAAACATTGCTGGCTTAATTGCAATTTATGCTCTTCCTGATTAATAATTAAAAAATCATATTTGATATACATTATCCATAATACCTGAAATTTCTTCTATAAGCCCATCATATACTAGTTGTGGTGTAAAATATATTAAGATTGTGAGGATATGTGCAACCTCTATAAGAACTTCATAGAACCAACTTCTTTCTGTTCCTACTGTTCGATTCTGAATCATTTTTTGAATAGATTTAAACTAACCCGTCCGTCTATCTGTTCGTACATATACGTGTTTTTGAAATATTTTGATAAATACTGACGTGTTATTATGGCCGTAGAACGAACACGATTGAAAATCGTTTGCAACCGTGCAATTTTGCGACTATTCCCCACATAACGAGGTATTTTGGAAAAATCGTTATTATTTGCAAAATTTCGCTACAACAATCTCTAAACATTAAACTGACGTGTAGAATTTAGGCCAATTTTGTGAAACCCCCTTCCATATATAATTGTACCAAATTTGGCCCACGTAAATTGATTTTCGAGCTTCACGCTCTATAAGGATTCTTACATAAATAAGAACAAATAAGTCCTTACATGTTCAAAACGAATATAGGTCTTTGCTAAATCTAGAGCATGTAAAAAAATCTTTACGAAAACATAGCTAAATTTTTGAATTTGATTGTAAAGATCATGGGATGTAGGGTAATTCAAAAGCCGGTTTCTACAGTTATTACGGATAAAGCTTTGGCCTTTAGGCTTTAGGCTAATTAGACTGTAAGACGTCTAAAATATCAAATAAAAGTATCTAGTATTTTATGGTTATTAGAAAGACATTCCCATGGAGAAGTGATAATATTACGATGATAAAGGCCCTGGGTGCTTTAAAGGATTTAAAAAAAAAGAAGTTTGATTAGCAATATTTATGGTTATAAAATTTTTACTATGATCAAACTATTTTTTTTTTTTTATGTTAATATTCTAATCCGTATTTCTGGGTGTTGCAAAAGGTATAGTAAAATTAATTAATCTTCCTGCACTCAGTTTCATTTTAACGCGATAAAAAAGCAGAAAACCATAAGACATTGTATTAGCAGCGCTTCTAATAAAATATATTCGCTAATAATCGATGATACTATATATACGATTTTTATTTAATCTTCTTCCTTTGTATTTTTTTTCCTGCAAGCATTAGACTCACATTAGAGTAGCAGTGTTTGTTTTTGAATTGCCAGGCAAATCATTTGAATTAAGTGTTTCTAATTTAATTAAGGAAAGAACTGTAAAAAGCACGCCATGAGGATTATAATAGAAAATAAAAACAGAAGAAAAAAAAAAAAAAGAAAAACTTTTGCATACAATCGACTAAAACAAACCCATAATCATTAATTTTTTTTTTCTTTTAAAGAATTTAAGTAAACATTTTAGCTGAAGTATTATTAGTGTGTAGATGACAGAAATGCTTATATTACATAATAAATATATTTAATTTTTTTTTTTTTCTTAAAATCTTCAGTCTCACTTTATCTTTTGTTTCCCTCTATTGTTTAGTAAATTTTCGTTGAAATTTTCTTATTTTTTTTATCTTAGATTTTGTATCCATTTTTATATTTTCTTTATATATACACAAACACATAAACAAAATTTTTTATTATTAAACAATCAAAAATATTAAAAAAAAAACGTAATTTACTTAATGTTTAGTACTTATAATTACAACATAAATACATGCAAACTATTGAATAACTACTACTCTATCCCTATAGATATTTTAGTAGTAGTTTTTTTTTATTAATCATTTTTTTTTTAGTAGTTTTTAGTGTATTTTGTTTACATGAAATATATTTCAAGTATTTAAACAAACATTTTTTGTTTTCAAATTTATCTTTTTAATAAATAAAACAAGCAAAAAGAAAGCAAATTGCATGATTGGTTTTAAATTTTTGTATATATTTTTATATTATGATTTTCAAATTTCCTTTTTTAATTAATTTTTTTCTTTTAAATTTCGTTTAATTTCACATTACAACTTGACGAACGGATGAAAAGTGCACTAATTTTTCTGATTTTAGTTTTAGGACTGGCTAAGTAAGAAAATATATAACTTTCAGAAGTAATCTTCTTAACTTTGGCCGATCGTTATATTTATTATTACGAACGTTTTTATGGTTATGGGTTATAAGAGCTTCGTACGTAAATTTTAGATTAACATCTCATAAGTTACAACTTTTCCCTTTATTGAGCTATGCATGTTTATCGTCTTGGTCCATGTGACCAGTTTTAAATGGCTCTAGCAAATGTTTATAAACTTTAGAACAGACTACCCATTTCTTGCAATCTTTGCAGGCGGACCTAAATATTTGAGTGAACTTTCAGACAATTATATATATGCGGCATGGACGTGATGAAATCGATTTAGAATCTCAGATTAATATAAATTATATAAATATGTAGTTTTTAATATCCCCCCATGATGTACATATTGGCAAACGTCGTTGGCCTGAAAGATTTCTGGTCTGCACATCAGAGTGGCTAGCACTTGTTCACAAAAATTGTTTGTGCAAGCGTTGATCGTCATTCGACGATCGTTTCGGTGAGTCGATCCGAATATTTTTGTCAACAAAAAGAGACAATAACGGACTTTCGTTAACCCAGAAAATTAAAGATGAACTGTTCGCTGCTTACGTGGTCTATGCAGCATTATTTGGTACCGTGAAATTTTGGGTAAATGAGGTGAAACGTGGACGCGTCCGATTGGGTTATAAACGCTCGGAACGGCTAAAGAGAGCGACCACTGTCTTTTTGGACAATTTAGTATCTTACGTGTTCAAGATTTTAATAAATTTTAGATGGTATCTTTTATAGGTGCTTATAGAGCAACAAGTAGCTCTGCTTACTATATTCTCACTTTCTTCGATGAGAGATATGAAAAAACAAAAAAATTTGTTTATTAGGTTCAGTAGAGAACATTTCTCGTAAGTATCGTTAGTTTCTTAATTATCAGATTAATTTTACTTTTGAAGTAAAATTTTCGATTTATATAAGCTTTTACAGGATCTGTCTCAAATGAATTAGTGCCACTATTCAAGGTTTGTGATATACAAATAAATTCTGTTGTAGAATCGTGTTAGACGCATTTTAGTTCAAATCTACATGAATTTATATAAAAGATTTTAACTAGAAGATCTAAAATCGGTACGAATTTGGCTACAAAAAACTTGATATTCCTTTCAAAACTGTTGTTTATTTATTTTTTATTAATGCCACTTTTGGTTTTTTATTTATTAAAATCAAGTATAAAATTTTAAGATAATAGAAAAAGTTAATTTATTTTTTTTTTTTGAGAAATTATTCACGCGGCTTCCTCTGTATCTCAAAAAAAAAAATAGACTTTACTGCGAAGTCTCGTCGATAATATGAATAGTTCGACATCGAAATCTATATCCACATTGAGCATTTTTATGATGTAATCTCTATAAAATTGAACTAAAATGTAGCCACTTTTTCTTTATAAAGTTAAGGTTAATTAGAAAAAAAATTATTTAATTTTCCTCTCAAATTATCATTGAACTCTTTCTTACGATATCTTTACTTTAAAAAAAAATCAAGAAATAATCAAAATATTTAACTCGCCCTGGCACAAAAAGTAAAAGCAAGAAAGTTACGTACGACATAAATGTTTAAATGACTTCGTAAGCAGAGTTAAATGCATTTATAGTCTGATTCTTAGCAAGGATTCCAATTCTCACGCTATGAAAGTATATAGGTTATACGAGTTCATTTCCCGAAAAGCATGTTCTAATCACGATTGGTTGTAGCTGCAGTGAGTGTACGATCAGTCAAAGCATGCCGAACGACCATATATTTCCTAGGCTGCACACATGCTTCCTTTCTGTCTCCCTATTTCCCTCTGACCATTAATCCTTCACATATATAAGAGATATCCCCAGAGTGACTGGACGTAACACAAAAGAAATTTGAGGATATCAAGTCGACATACCGCAGTTGAGTTCCCCAGTAGTTATGACCAGCATAAGGCATATACTTCTCGGACTTCGGCCCTATCTTTCCTTTCCCTCTCTCATTCATTCTCTTTCTGACCATCAACGTATTTATATGCTTATGTAGCATATCCCTTGAATGACGGGTCATATTAAAAAAAAAACATCAAAATACAGGTACGGAACAGTGTCGATTTGATCCATAAGATGGGGGTGGGATTTAGACGGTACGACTTTTTTTACTTTTCTTTTCAATTATCCTTGTTTTACACTTTCCTGTTTTATTTATTTATTATATTTATTTTCTTCTTTTTGTTGCATTTTCTTTTTGTTTTGATTTTTTTTTCTGTCGCATATTACGTAGTCCAAGGTAAGTTTTAAAGTATTTGTGATTTGGTAAAATTCAATGTATTGTTTTTCTTTGTGTTTTCTCATCTACAGATTTTTATCATTTCTTTTTAGATACTTATTTCGTTTGTTAAATAAAAACAAAAACGAAGAAAAACCATTTTGGACATGGCCTAGAAAATTTGCATCATTTTTGTAGTAGTTTTAGAAAAACTTTTATTTAGTACATATGTATACATATTTTAAACTGTAGTTTTGCTACTATTCAAGAAAGAGAGAAATTCGACAGATAACTTAACAAAACTGTTTGTTGGATGGATAATAAGTACGCTTAACAATATATGCGAATGTTTAAATTCACAGATCAGATGCATTATTATTTTACTTAAAAAACAAAAAAAAAGAAAGAAATGCATTACGGTTGTCGATGGTGAAAAAAGTTTATCAAATTTGTTTGATAATAATTTATTACATTTATATATATATATATAAATTATTGTTTTGCATTTGTATATGGGATTTATTTGTTTTTATCTTTAATATATTTTTTTATTTATTATATTAACCATTATACGAACGAAACCCTTATCCATATCCACATTTTACGAAAATTGTCTTAGTAGTGCATGTCCGTCCGTCCATTATTTTTCTTCATTTTGACGATCATAATGAGGCTGTAAGGTATTCGCAAAAACTATAAAATATTAAAATACCAACAAAAGTCGATATTTTTGTTCTATAAGTTGTAGTTTTTGACTTGTATGTATAAGTAGCATCAAGGGTCAGTGTCAAGACAATTGTTTTAATTCTCCAAATTGCTCTTTAAAGTGAATGTTTTAAAGAAATTTTAATTAGTCAGTTAGAATTCAACATTTTAAACAAAAATGTGTTCCTTTATAAAAAAAAAAAATTATTTAACTTAAAGAGACTGTTTAGATTGCGCAAAAATAAATAAGCTAAGGAGAGGAGAACAAAGATTTTGAAAAACAACTATCACAAATAACGGCGTTTCATGTTCATTCTTATTCTTTTCAATTTGATCTGAGATATGTTTTGTTGACGTATAAGTGGGGTAATTCCTGGTAAATTAAAATTATTTTATTTTTTAAGCCAAAGATTTTTTTGTAAATTGTTTCCTAAAAACACTTAAACATTCCATAATTCTTATATTTATTTATTTTTATTTATTTAATTATAATAAAGGTGCGATCCAACCAACAATTTCTTTTTTTTGGAGCTAAGTTATTTCAATTCATTTCATTTAACCAAATATTTAATATTAACGATCTCAAGTGTAATTTAAGTTTATTTATAATATATCTATTTTTTTAAATATTAAAATTTCTAGAAACAAATTTTCAAAATAACTTTAATAAAATGTGAATTTTATTTTATTTAAAAAAAAATAAATTTTTCTTTTGTTTTACTATATATTTATTTTTTTTTGCAGATATAATCAAATATTAGTTAACATCTTTACTACGTCCATCATGTGAAATAAATCTATTATTTGTTTCCGCTCGCAACGGATTGGGAAGAATGTATTAAAAACAAAAAATATTCCTATTTTGATCTGAAATCAATTTTATGTATAAAAGCCTGATGTCTAGAGGATATTTTCTATGTTAAAAAAAAAAATTAATTAAATTTAAAAATAAGCGGAATCGCATTTATTATAACTGAAAAATTTTGATAAACACTCGAAAAATTGTCTAATGTACTCCGGCAGAAAGTCAGGTTCAGAAATATTCCGAAAAAAATATAAAAACTTTTTGTTATAAGTTCGAAACTTGAAGATTTGAATCTTTACTCTGGACTATGTGTACATTATAAATAGTCGTAATCTGGCCACATTAGCGCAGATTGATGGAAAAGTTTATATTTTAATAAGCTATTCTTAAGGCATAAATTAAAAAATTTTCATAGCCTACTGTTAGGAGATAAAATTAGAAAGTACCATGAAATAGTTCGAAAATTTAACTAAATTGTTATTGGCGCCATGAATTTCAATTTCGGAGTGTGTATTAGAGGAAGATGTCGGAAAGCTTCAGAAAAAAGGGAAGATAAATAAGCTATAGCTGTCAATTTGGAACTTGTTCTGAATATTTAAGGAATGGCCTTTTAATATGTAATTAATTGATTACTAAATTCTCATATCAAGGATTTTCAATCCAACAACTCCACAAGTGAATCCCCACAATTTCCTATATGATGGATGGAAGATGTGTCGCAATATTCGTCTTAAGGCGGATATAATTTTCTCGTTTTATTTGAGTATTTTTATTTTTAATATTCTAAAAAAAAATCATCTTTTTTCTTCTTGGTTTTTCATAACATTTTATTAGAAAATTTTTTTGTTTATATATTTTTCTAGTCTTAGCTTAGCTAAATATTAAAGAAAAAGTCAAATGCTCTTTACTACAGTATTTAGCGATTTCGATTAACAAATAGCTTTTTTTTAAACTGTATTTCGTTACATGTAATAAATTTTTGGTTGTTGATAGTTTTGGTCCTCTTCGAAAATTTTTATTTATAATTTTTCCACATTAAAAGGAGAAAATAATGACCTCTCTAAGTCGAAGCTTGGAAAGCCTTTTAGAAGTATTGACAAGTAGTTTTCAGCTACTTTCCTATATGACAACTGATATATGGTTCAAACAAAAGGTAAAAAAGAATTTTTTTCTTTCTTTCAAAATATGTTTACTTTTCAATATTTATCCATTCCTTTCCAAAGTAAATCGAGCTTCTTTGGTAGTAATTCTTCAGATTACTTCAATTTTTTCCATTATAGCGATGAACATTCTAAAATGTCCAGAGCCTTCAGAGTCAGTATTACCTTCAATGTCTTCTCAGCCTTACTAAAAGCCATTTCTTATGTCATTATTCGTAAACTCTTGTTTGCACGTGGATAATACAGTTCAAAGAATGTCTTTGGCTTTTTTCAACATTTTAATGATTCACTGTACTTAACTCGGTTTTAAGGCCTTAAAAAGATAACATATCAAATCAACTCTTTAATGAGTATTCTACTCCTTCGCATTAACTATAAATATTCCACCTACTACCGACAATACTAGGACGATACAAAAATCAATTTGATATACCAAAAAGGCTTGGGCATGCAATTCGAAAATTCTCATTAGTTTTTGATCAAACCATCAAATCATATATTTTTTCTTAATGATATTACAATATATTTATGGTTATTACCATCACCTCTCCCTACTGTTTTTGATGTCTTATCCATTCCTATGGCAGTTAAGAATCTACTTTTAAACCAAACACAGTGTAGTCCATCTACGTTCTCAGTACTTTCTTGTTTTCATTTAATTAATTTGCTCTTTAGCTGTTATGCTACTCTTAATTCACTTTTGGTTATTATTATCACAATTATACATACATAAATAATGGATTGTTTTTATTAATATGCCTATGTTTCAATAATATTTGTAATAAAAATAAAAAGAAAAAAATATAGTTAAAAATAATTGTTAAAAGCTCATTTGTTTTTTAGAGATATCAGTTTGTATAATATTTCATAACATATACACTAATTTATTATATATATAAATATATATATATATATATATATACATACATATATATACATACATATATATATATATATATATATATATATATATATAATTACAACATGAATGATTTTTGATTGAAAAAAAATATACTTTTGTGTGATGTGCGGTATTGTATTTGTATTTCTCACCCTATATACACTCGATATCTCACAATGATAGTCAGACGATACATAGCAAATGCTAGTTTTGTACAATAATCATTAAAAACATGTATAATGTGATCAATTACATCGTGTTTCAATTTATTTCCCTGTAATATGTAGTCAATAGTATTGCAATCGCCAAAAAGAAGAATTCAGGGGAAAAGCAATAACTGAGTTATTATAAACGTACGATCAAAATAATAACGAATATTTTTCCAAAAGTCGGAGCCTATTAAAGTGCTACTAGTATTAGAACAGGTACAAAACATAAAATTAATTGTTTAATCTCAGTATGAATTCACAAGAGAAGTTTTCCGATAAATTTCCGAATGCCTTTTCACAACATCCGTTTAACTCGTAAGCGAGATCTTTAGGTACAATTTTAAGACCATTTATGTAACCTTCGCTTAAAGAGTTTTAATATCTTACCACTGCTTACTAATAATATTATGTTAGCAATAACAGTAGCATTAACATGCGTAAGTAAGAACAATCTCTAGTTACAATTTTAAATCCCTTCGCACAATTTTCGGCTGAGACTTGTAATTATTTTATCGCAAGGTTGACTTATCATCGAGATCATCAAGCATAATTCTAAACCTCCTTTAGGATGTAGAAATACTCTATATATTTACTTTAATATTTCCTCTGTAATGTTAACTCTACGTTCGCTTACGAAATCTTCGGATAAAATGGACAATTACTATAGAAATTTATTATTTTACCTGAGACATAAATATTTATCGAAAATGACATGAATCACTGAATATTTTCCAACTCTCTAAGTGTATTAAATGTTCCCAAACTATTTCTTCTTTTTTCCTGTAATCGATCACATTATATTTAATATATAAATTATGAAAAAAAAAATCGCGATCTTGACATACCCAACACATTAAACGTATTCTGTTCGAGTTGTTTTTTCTCACCATCTGTAAGAGTTTTTGATAACTGATAATGTACAAGATTTGTCTCGTCGTAAATGCTTTATTTTTGCTTTCTTCTTCAAGTTAATTATGTTAGAAAAATAAATTATTATTAGTTTGAATAAATATATATATTTAATGGAATGGAATATACTTTTTTTTCCATTAGTGTATGTGTGTAGTTACACGTTATGTATAAATAAAAAAACTTTTTTACATTTTTATTCATCGGTAGTGTTATTAAATTATTTATGTATATACAAAATTGTCATTTGTAGTTCAATATATAGTAACTACTTCAGATATACATACATTTTAAAGTTGATTTTCAAATTATTTTCCATATTTTATGCAAACTAACGTTATTTTCATTTGAAGTTCGTTATAAAGTATATCGTTTCGGAAAGCAAATGCATTAAAAGAAAAGAAAAACAATTAAATTTTTTTTTCTAAACTCTGTATAATAAGCCCTACTTATGTCCTTAAAAATCGTGACTATAAAATACTAATACTATCTTGAGCATCTTAGCCGGAAAAAGATTATGTTTCAAATCGTTAAATCAGATCAATATACAAATATTTATGAGAACTTTAGAAAAATATTTCGAAACATTTCTATGTAGATTTCTTTTGTAATTTTCAATTCATTGTCTGCTTTTAAAAATTAATTTGCAAAAATTTAGTTTTTCAGTGTATACTTATTGTATACCAATAAACGTTTTATGTTACACATGACCTACTTTTCCGTATCACATTTTCATTTTACATTTCTCAGTTTCATTGCCTACATTTAGGTACTAACTTGCAAAAATGTATCGTTTTTAAAAGCACTTATCGTATTTTAGCCAAAGCAGGCGCCTACGCGTTCAGACTTTAACTTATAAAAATTCGCTTAATCTCTACTTTCTGTTCACTTTTGATGATATGCAGTTCCAAGTTATTTTGCCTCAATGTGCACTCTGAGACGATGCTATTGCATACACTTGGGTACTAATTAAGTTAAAAAATTTATTTTTCCTTATCGTTTACCTTTAACGTACTCGCCTTGAAGGCATTGTTATCACTGCCTACTTTAGTATTTGTTTACCTCTCTTTTAATGTTTACGTATATCATTGAGTAGATAGAAAAGTACGGTACTTTCTCAATATTAACGGTATCATGATTTACTTTCAAACGCATAAAATTTACTGACTAGGCTTATATATCTGCCTTAGGCTGTGGCCACTTCCTATTTCCTTTCTTCCACTTGTTTATCTGAATTTTACCATATATCCATACGTGAGTGAATAGTCATTCCAAAAGACCTCTTTAATATATTTCAGTGTATACTTTTCGATATCGACAAATAGCATATACTAATTGCATACTTTTAAGCGTCACATTACAAAAATGTTAACTTTTTTTATGGCCGAGTTTCAGCACACTTCTTGCCGGCTCTGTAAATATCGGAGACTTACTTTCGGGTGCACATTTATTTAAAGTATTTTGATTCAACTCATTGATATAATTATTGATTTTTAAAAGCTTTAGTAATCAAAATTTTTTATTAAAGTACATTTTGTCCTCATGGATATTATTATCTATTTTTCGGGTTTCTTTTGTGCAAAAAAATTTAATTTTTCTTATTACCCTTCACCGTTCGTGTACTTTTTTGTGTACACGCATTGTAATTTTATTCGAAAAATTCTGATTATTTTCAATCGTTTGCTTAATTAAACCTTAGAACTTTAAATGCTGGTCCGAATTTAAATCAAATGTCTTATGAAAATATATTGATTTTCGGGCATTTAAGAGAAATTTATCTTTTAAAATAAACTAATCCCCCTAAACCTTTAACCTAAAACGGGAGTAGGTTATAAATTTTATGTATGTATATTACCTTTTATAGTAAATAATAAAAATATTTAAATTAGATTTAATACAAATCGAATATTTATACCTCAAATTGTGTGGACAACAACAATTATGACGACTAGGAGCCTTACAATGTTTTCGTTTTTGAAAAATCAACAGCAAAAAAAAACTGTTTTCTTAATAGATTTTTTCAATAGTTTCCATATTTTTTTTTTTTTTTTAACAAAAACAACTCTAGTGCATTACATGATATAAAAAGAAAAAGAAAAAAATAATAATAAGAACCTTTTCAACTTAACATAGTTTAACTGAAAGTAACCTTTTTAGTATTGTATGACAATAATAATAATAATAATAATAATGATGAAGAAAAAAAGAAAATTAACATCAGAAAGTTTAAAAAAGTATTATTTTAAAAATCCTGATAAAGAAATTAATAAATAAAATGTTATATCCGACTCTCTGCAGTGATATATTCAAAATATAGGTAATAAACACGACAAATAGAAAAAAAAATGAAAAATGATATATAATTAAGTACAAACTTATATCTCTAAAAAAGTTGCTAAAAAAAAAAAAAAAAAAACGAAGAAAAAAAAAATAAAAACTGAAGCATATCCAGTATTATACATAAATATTATTATAATAATTAAGGCAGATGAGTAAACAAATTTAAATCGTTTAAGACAAAAAGAAAAACCGAGTGTTGTGTCAAATTTAGAGACTTTTTTGATAGAAACTAAACTAAACGATACTTTATTTTTTTCTTTAGTTTTTTCTTCTTCTTTTTTTACTAGAACCTAAAGAGTTTCATTTATGTGTATGTGAATTTAGATATAAAATAAGACTTGAAAACAACGACTTGAGAATTTTTAAGGTAGAATTTATTTATTTATTTATTAATTAGAAATTATTTGTTAATGTTGTTTATAATTTTCTCAAAAAATAATTCCTTAAGTGATTTTTCAACATTGAGGACCAAAACCATATTTAGTGTCTTTATCTTTTTTTAGTTTAGAAAAAGGAAAATAACAAATTTTTTTAAAAGAGAGCATTTGGCTTTTTTTTCACAACTACAATATAAATATAATTATTTTAAATATATAATTTTTTTATTTCTTTTATTTATTATTATATTTAGTTGCTATAGTTTTGAGTATTTGTAAAAATGCAGTAAAAACACAAAACTAACTCTACTAGTCAATTAACGTTAACTGAAATATTTATGAAATAAACTCATAATATGCTATCAAACATTTACTTATACACACACACAAACGCGTATCTTAGCCACACAACAATTCATTACAATTCTTTGAAAACAAAAAACAAAAGAAGAAATAGTCACTTATTCGCATTTATATGAAAAATTGTTAAATATAAATAATTTTGCAATTAAGAGTAAAGACAAATATTTTCTCTTAAGAAACAATTCAGAGTTAATTCCTTTTGCTTAAAAAAATCTTCCATCGACCAGAGGATATTTATTACTTCTTCTCTCATCTAATATCTACACTTTTTCCTGTAGTGATGCGGTAGTTTGATTTTTAATCTCGTATTGGTTTTCAATTGATGGAAAATTGAAATTACGATAATTACGATTGAAAATCTTTTAGACTAAAAAATGAGAAAATTATACATTTATTTAACGTAGAATTTTTCAAAACGAACATTTCAATAAGAAAATATAGACGAAAAATATTTTCATATTATTTTCGTCTTGCTTGACTCCACCATTAACGTTAAGTTGGGCTTAGATGGTAGTCCAGGTCTCACAAATCGAATGATTGCGTCAAAATTCGAATTTGATCACCAAAGATAAAATTTATGTTTAATCTTCATTTTCAATATTAAATTTTTCGGGTCCAACACTTTGCTTACATACCTTTCTCTCTCTCTCTCTCTCTCTCTCTCTCTCTCTCTCTCTCTCTCTCTCTCTGATCAAGAATGTAAATGTGTTCTCTTAGGGATCCTAAAACTTTTCGCTCTGTGTTTTACAAGAACGAAGATGTTGTGATATAATAGATATGGAAAGTCTTGAAGTAAGGCGACAAGACATTGTCTAACGCAGAGATTGTGAAATTTACTTTCCTTTTTTTTTGAAAGATACGATTGATTGAAAATATAGACATCGTCCGTTCTAGGTTTTCTAAAAATTGGTCTTATGCCTTCTAAAGAGACACGACATAATAAATTTGCCCCGGGATGCTCAAAAATATCGTCCCTTCTTTTGATTTTTGAAAATTCTTTATATGTTTTGTGAGAAGAGGTATGATATAAAAAATTTCCTCGGGCTGATCAAGAGTGAATATATCGTAAGCTCTAAGATTTCTTAAAATTTTTTTATGGCTTGAAATAAAAATGTGCCAATCTGATGAAAAATGTACAATATGGCTTTCTGGGTTTCGGAAAATTCCTCAAGAGGTACGTGATCAAAAGTGTGAATATCATAGCTTCTAAGCTTTTTAAAAATTATCTTAGAACAAACGGGCGTGATTTCATCGTCATAAGAAGATCGAGTGTTATAGTCTTTGGAAAGATTTTCCGGGATATTACAAACTGACTTAATCGCGGTCGAATAGATTACATTTGTTCTGAATCTTTTTAAATTTCATCTACAGATGGAATGATTTTGTTGAATCTTCTTCTCCTATAAGCACTATGTTCACGTTGTACATACTATCCATGAAATGACTACAGTTTTTGTTCTATAATAAAATTTCTGATAGATACTAATGATCCTTTTGAATTCTTCGTACAGAATTTTCGAATTTTTACTACAAAATATAAAGTATGGGCCGTTATATGTTTTTTTTTAAATCTTGAATATTTACAAGAGTTCCACGATTAGAATGCCGTTTTAGATTTTTCGAGCCCTGGCTTTGCAAGTATTAAATTGAATTGATTTCTGATATTAGTTTTTCCAAACAAAGGATTACTGATGTACACCTTAATCCTTTGGTGATGGATTTTAAAAAAATTGAATATATAATTAAATACAATACAAAGCAGAAACTCTAGTTGCCAAATCGATTTTTTATAGTGTATTGCTATACTTAATCAATGAATTCATTATCAATAATAATGATTTAGATTTGACAGAGTGGTTTTTGCTCTAAATGTAAAATAAATTTCCAGTCTTGTGAAACTCCATGCGAAAAAAAAAAATAAAATGAAAAGATTAAAGACATCATAACATATATAAGTAAGATTTAGAATTGTTTCCTTGTAATTATCAGTTTCGAATATATAAAAAAAAAAAGTAAAATCTTGAATTAATTTGTTGCCCTTACGAGAGAACTTGAGATTTTACCTACACTTACAAAACTAATAACTCAAAAGCAATTTTGTTTGTAATTTAAATTAAGGAAAAAAGAAAACAAAAAATTTTGAGGAAACAAAAGTTTACCGAAAATGCATAAATATGTTATATATATAATTAAGTACATTGTAAGCAGTAAGCTTCGAATATATTTATAATAAGCGAATTGAAATTAAAAAAAAAAAAGAAAAGAAATCTACCATAAGAATTATAACAAATTGATTACGCTACTCTTTATAAGTACGCTTGCCTATGTATTGTATTAATTAATTTGTTTATATTATATTATTATGATTATTATTCTACTGTGCTTTGCCCTCTATATACACTCTCGATTGTTTTTTTTTAAACTACAAAAAAAAGTCTTATGTATATTAAAAAATAAATAAATAAATAAATAAAATAACATTTATGCTCAATTACGAATCTGAGGAGGAAATAAGAATTTTCCAAAACTCAAGCAATTATGTATACAATAAACGGACGGTAAAAAAAAGAAAATTAAATAAAAAATCACCATTAAATATAATTTTAAAAAAACATATAAGATAAATTCTTTACTCGTTAATTTTTTTCCCCAATTTCTTTTTATGTTCCTTTCATTCATTTCAATGAATCAAAAATTTTATGTAATGCATCGCAAACTGACATTGGTCTGATTTCCTTACAATTCTTTTCATCAACTTCAATTTCAATCTCAAATTCGAGAAATTATTATAGGGACTGACGTATGACAAAAGCGCGCACTTGTTTTAAAGCGACATTTTCCATATCCACCATCCGGTCTAAAGTAAATTAAGAAAACTTTTTCAAAGAGTTTCCTTCTTGCTTCCATATCAAGGCTTAATCTTAACTAGAAGCGTTATATGGAAAGCTCTATGTATTCTAAGCTTAGCTCTATAAATTTATATGTCAAATCACTATAACATTATCTTTATAAATTCTCATTATAAACAAAAAAAATTAGACCTTGTTGCCATATAAAGAAATCTCAAAGGATGGGGCTACTTGAGTAAAATATTTTTCATCGATTATTTTCGAGAAATATTAAAAATTGAAAATTTTTTCGTATACGGACTTTTTTAAAATAGAGCCGTTAATCATCGTTACTACTAATGCTCATCCTATTTTTAGTCCAAGAATTTATTTCTTTGGTCTAAATATATTACAATAATAATAAAACAGAATGGCGAGGAAGTGATCAGTCATCAGTAAGTTCCAATTCAAAGCATTGTTTTTGAAAATGATGCGTAGTTTGAAGGTACATACGCGGAAGAAAAATACACGGACTTTGAAAATTATTTTGAATGAAAGAATGAAAGTTGTCGCCTACTCTTACCGCAAGCAGAATTTAAAAATAAAAAATCGCGTATAGATTAAAAGCGCGACTACCAGCTAAGCCTGGTCATGTTCAACCTGCAGTACAGCAGACTGTACATTAATTATAATTGTCGCTTAAGCGCATAATACTTACAGGCTTCGTCTAAACTTTATACCCCCATCTTTTCCCACTTTTTTCTTACCATCATAGTATTTATACATATTCAGAAAATATTTCCTGAATGATTGATTATATGAAACCCAACAAAATGGTAAATTTAAAGTCAAAACCAATTAATGTACATTATATGACATTAACTATAAAGTCATGTAGTCTCGTATTCAAACCGTGAAATTATCTAACGTTAAAAAGTTGCAATGGATTAAGTATACCTGTAAAAAGTCTCACCTAACAAGCGGTAACAGCCAAAATTGACAATATTAGAAGTCACGATGCAGAAGATTTTACATACCAAACGGTATAGCTGTCAATTAGATTACATTAACATTACAAATTTTGGGTGTAACCATCAATTCATTCAAACTATACTCTATCGTTATATCGTAGAGTTGGAATTTCCTGAATTTCGACTAATTTGGAAAGCTCAAGCTTTTCCCGTAAATCTTTCTAAATGTATAGATGAAAGTGAAAATGCATTAACTCAGAAATGTAATAAAATCATAATTAATGAAGGAAAATATCTTAGCGGCTGGTGGATATAGCTTCCATACCTTAATTTAAATATTTGCTTATTATTAATTTTGTTTTCCCTAGTTTTGTTTTAATTTTAATTAATTTTTTGTTTCAATTTTTCATTTTTTTTTGTTAAAAATATAAAAAATAAAAACAAAATTCACTTGAACACATATCAAAGCGAGAATTCACGATAAACAATGAATTTTATTAAAACTCTCTACTTGGGAATCAAGAGTGAAATCTTTTTCTTGAAAAGAAGGAAAATATTTTTAAAAATAATACTTGGGAAAATATAAATAAATAAATCAACCGACAAGAATTTCGACGAACAGAAGGTGAGTACTACACCAAAGAAATAAAAAAAAAATAAAGCATTAATTGCTTTAGGCAAAGCTTTTACAAGAACTATAAGTAAAGATTTGTATAAATGTGAAAAGTAATAAGAGAGAAACTCTAGAACTAGTCTTCCAATACAGTTTTTCCCCTATTTTCCTAAACATTTGCAAAAAAAAAGAAATATATATATATATATATATATATATATATATATATATAAATATATATAAAATAATTATAAATATATATACGTGTATATATGTCTATACGCGTATATATACATATAAAGAATCTATGCAAACTATTAATAATTGAAAAAAAAAAAATCATAAACACACACATCTACTCGCAAAGGACATACTATTGCTGTATAAACTAAACGTGTATTGGTATTTGTAAAAAATGACACTACAAAATAAAAAGCGATTAATTATAACAAACAAAATTTGTTGAGAATTGAAAGTGCAATAAGCAGCAAGAAGAAAATCTACACAACTTATCGGAAATCATTTGAATAATTTTAGTACAAGTTTGGCAGCAACGATATAAAATTTTGAGATGCATTATATAAAATTTATTATATATAGTGTAAGTAAATGTAAAAAAATAACTTCGTTTTCCGGTACTTGATCGAGTTCTTCTTTAAAAAAAAAAAAAAAAAAAAAAAAAAAACAAATATAAAATATTTATTAATTTATATCCACCACCTATCAAGCGCTCGGGAACATACGAACATCTTTTCGTTCCATTTATAACAATGTAAAGGAGATTTCAAAGGTTTTGAGAAAGTTGATATACATACACCTTGATATATATATATATATATATAAATGTAGGACTTAGCTTGTCCGTCGGTCTGGAACGTAATGAATTTCTTACGAACGTAAAAACTTCAGTTCAGGTGCACAAATAATTGATAAATATTTTACTGTTTTTCTCACAAACAAGTCAACTGAGCTTTAAACGCTTTTAAAAGATGTGTGTATGCATTTAAATAAATTTTAAAATCTATGGAGAAAAGTAATTTACTTTTTAATTTTTAAAGGAAATTCCAGAATAAATTTACTCTTGTGATGTTGCTTTAAGACGCTTTCATCTTTCTGCCCATAATAAATCATTTGCTGTTGAATATTGCAGTTATAAAAAAAAAATGAGAAAAGGAATTGAATTTCGCTATAATCTAATAGAGGCACTGCTATCAGCATAATTCATGCATAACGAACGTGATACACTCACAGTAGTTGAAAGCTAAATCTAAAAAAATAAACTAAAATATTGCTCTTATTAATTTGCTGCTTACAAAATATAGGCTTTTAGAGAATTTGGTTTTCCTAGTTAGTATTAAGCGACTAATTAACGAAAAAGCTGAACAGTTTGTGTATAACAACTTGAGGTGGTGAGCATCCAAAAGATACGCTCTAAGGCGATTAGAACCTTTTGTGTTTTTTTCTTTCTTTTTTATTTCTATTTTTTTGCATTATCTTATAACATATACTCAAAGTGCATTATATATATATATATATAAAATAACTAATTACAAAAAAAATAACTATTAACCTATACTTATGGAAATTCCAAAAATATTTTAAGAAATAGCAGAACACCAGTATTAAAAAAAACAATAGTAAAAATAAAAACAAAAGAAGTTTTTGGTTATTATTATACACATTAAAGGAAAATTGAAAAATTTACTTTCGAATTTTACTAAAAATTTAGATTATTTTTAAAGTTTCTTGACCTTACTAACCTCTTAAAAATAGACCGAATATAGACAACATTTACATATGCATATATAAATAGTAGTTTATAGATAATTAATTAATGATTGTAATAATAAATGTTTTTTGGAAAACTGTATTTAATCGTATATACAAAAAAAAAAAAAATAAGTAAAAAAAAACACGACAACAGTAACAACAGCAACAACAAGAAAACGTAAATAACCTCTGAAACACTTATTTTAGTTATAAAAGCAAAGAAAAAATTGCAATAAAAATTATTAATGAGATATTTAGTGTTGAATGAAAAAAAATCCTTAAAATAAATCATTTACTTATATACACTTACAATTATATATAAACTCTGTAATCTATTATACTCTACATAGTATACTATACGTATACTTATATGTAGACATATACATGTATACAGATATGTGCATATATATATATATACATATATATATATATATATATATGTATATATATATATATATATATATATGATATATATGTACATGCCCTCTCAAATATGTACACATATATAATACATTTGTATATTTACCTAAATATATACTCTTATATATACATAAATTTAGATTTGTATACTCCTCCTAAATATATACTATATATTATGCGTGACAGCTAAGTCATAATGTTGTCAGAATGTATTCTCTCTCAACTCTCTCTTTCTGTCCCTTTTTAATTCTTTCATTGTTTTAGATTTTAAACTTTTGAATTGAGATTTTTCGAAAATGTTTCTAAAATTTTTAAATAAACACAATAAGAGAAAAAGAAAAAAGACAATTCTTATTTAGAAAAACGAAAGCAAAGAAAATAATTCTTTCTTTATATAAAGTATTTGTCTTCTCATCTATAAGTTAAGTATATGCACAACTATTATTTTTTTAAAAAAAAATTCTTTAGTAGCTTTTGCATTAATTTTTTATTTTCATTTTCTTTCGTATGTTGAGTAGATTTCGAATTTTATATTATATGAGACCTGCAAGGGTCGTCCTAGTGTAGTCCCGTAAATGTAATGTCGGCCATTATACTTTGCTCTACTACTATTAGAAGCTATATTTAAAATAATTCGTTTTATTTCTATTACTGGGTTTGTTTTGCTCCAATTATTATCTTCAGGTACTGAAGTAGTAATGCATAGAATTTTTCACGTATATACGATTTTTCACATCTACCACTATCACGTCATTTTTGAATTACTTACTGTAAACTAAACGTCATCTTATCTACTTCTACTCTACCATTGATGGGAGAACTCTAAAAGCCTACTATTTTCATCCTGACACTGTCTAACAACGCAAGTCGCAAATGTTTAATGAAACTAATAGTTCCATAATTACTTCGAGATATTTTCCAATAGATACCTCACTATATAACGGTATCTATAAGATAAGTCGTTTCCCACATACAATTGTGCTAAACTCACCTCTAAAGACCTTACTTACAGTAATAACGCTTTTACATTGATCGCACTGCTGATCTAATTAAACTATCAAGTTGAAGTAAACGACTCTTAGTGGAAGCGTTAAAAACATTCTAGAGAACAATAAGTTTATCAATGTTTGTAATGGCCAGAAATGGGCGCCAAAGACCCAAAGACCCTGAATAAGGGTTTAACTATTAATATCACGCTTAGTATCTCGAAGATGATCTTCGAGAAAAAGTTAAAGTTATACAACCACTAAATTTCTAAATATCCGAGCTATCTCGAAATCGTTTTAACTCATACGTTTTCCAAATATTTTATATTGAGTATCATACTTTCCAGTTAAGGTCACGAGGTATGTTATGCTGATAAAGGATTTTCAGGTTTAGGCATCGATATGCTCGCGTAAGGCCACACAATACATGTGGTTAACAGAATTTATAAAACAAAATGTTTACGCTTTCGCAGCATGTTGCGTTTGCATTAATATATTTTAGAAAAATAAAAATTAAAAAACGAATGCCAGCTGAGGTTCCGTTTAAATTTGAAACGAATTTATTTTTCTTTTTCATTTTTTTTTCTCAAGAATTATTTTTCATAACTGTTGTATATATTTAGGACTTTTTTAAGCTTCACATAATCATTACAAGTAAACGCTAATAGAAGTAGTAAAAAAAAACACATATAAAAATTAGTGTTAAAAACAAGATATCTATTCATCATTTACTTATTCACAAGTAAACGATTGACATTAAATATTGCAAGACAGAAACGTTTTCTTAAATATATATATATATATATATATATATATATAAAATTAATAATAATAATAATAAAACAATAAGTAAACATTTTACTAGAAACTATTACGAAACGAAGTCACCAATTCAACATGCCTTTGAAAGATTATTAAAAAATAATAATAATAAACGAACATTTTTAAAAAGAAAACCTCCACACATCTCTTAAGAATACAATAAATAGAAAAAAAATTACGAGAGAAAGAAAGTATAAAAAAAAGCATTCATTGACAATACCCTTAAAATAAAAAAAAATAAATAATTAACTGCATATACTGGGGAATACAAGCAATATTTTAACAAAAAATACAATTTAAATTTGACTAAAAAAAAAAAAAAAAAATTGAGGAAAATTCTCATCTTTACTAAAACATTATTAATTATCAGTAGACATCTTGTGCTTGTTAATCATAAAAAAAATTAATGTTTATATACATAAAATTAAAAAAACATTTGAACATATATTTAACTGTAGTTTTGTGTTGCTTGCCGCACATACACACCTTAGCTATTATTATTAAAGTAAATTCATGTAATAAGTAAGCCAAACTAAAAAAAAATTACAACACAAAAAAAAAACTCAAAATATCAAAACATGTCTTTTAAGCTTTTTTCTCGGCTTTTTTTTCTTCTTATCTAATATGTATTAATAGATGATTTTGTTTTAGATTTAGTACTTTGTGTATACATTAAGTTCGTAGCTATTCGAAACACGTTCACGACAAATACACTCTCTCCTTAACATTTACTCCATATAAACATATGCTTATTATGATAGTTTTTTTTTCTTTTTTCAAATTTAAAAACAAAAAAAAATTCTAACATTTTCCCCTTAGATTCGCTTAATGCTTGTTTTGTACTGAATAGAAAAGAAAGTAAATAATATTTACTTTTATAGCTGACGAGCAGAGTCCTTCTCCACTTATGTCCTATATGACATGCTTAAGTTTCATGAATTCGTTGGATGAAACTTTACACATGTAATTATTACAATAGATAGTGCCGCCTAAGGAAATGATTAATGCCGGAAAATTAATCGTAAATTCATTGAAATGTTCCCGGGAATAGCATAAATCAATAGATCAGAATTTTGAAGGTAAAGTTAATATTAAAACAGGTATCAAGTACTCAAAGAGAATATTAGAATTAATTGGAAACCTCTTTTGAATCAAACCAAGCGAAACCATTATTTAAGCTACTGATCAGGATTTTACACTAGAACTACTCCAGGCAGAGATCAATCAAATCGAGTATTGTTAGATTTGATATCACTTCGGTATCGTCATAGAAATTTTAAGGTTTCTGCTATTTGTTTGAATTTTTCCTAAGAATTTTCTTGCATTCAGGTCAGATGACAGTTGGAATGAACAGGTAAAAGCTTAGAATGGAAAGAAGATTGCTTTAAGGAAACTAAATAAAAGTTAAAACTATCTACACTTTAAGCTTTAAGTACTTGTTCCTTGTACAAGTGAATATTGTTCACAAGCAAAAATGGATATTCGAACCTCAAGTACAAATACTATCGCTGCATAGAACTTTATAAATAGAATGCTCAGTACCGCGGTTAGATATGCGCGATCCGCAATCCGAACATCCGTTGATAATAAATCGATAGTTAACTTTCCTCACTCTTCCTACTTTGGTTTTAGTACAACTCAAGCATAAGTTACACTTTAGTAGTATGCTCTCACAACGCATACACATACACAGACGCAAATATCTACTCTCACTATACATTTAAACATAGAAATCAATTATTTTCATTTTCATTTTAGATAATATTTGGTAGTTTTTTGCAAATCGCGAATACGAATGTATGATGATTTCAAACTCGATACACTCTCTCCCTGCATACTTATGTACATACAAAATAATAATGTATTTGTAATTTGGTTTTGTATACGTATAATAACTCGAATAATAAATGTTGTTAGAAATTTTTCCGTATTATAAAAGAAAACCAAAGAAAAAAAAACATCCAAGAATACTTACAAATAAATTCCCACCCTACACACACATATTTAAACCTCTTCAAGAAATACTCATACATTCATAGATAATTTGTTGCCCTTAAATATCAAACATACATATATTATATATATAAAAAATAAATATATACATATATAAATACATACAAACGTACGTACATACACACATACATCCATACATACATGCATACATACGTATAAATACTATTTAGAATGAGCAAAAAAAAACTATAAAATAAAAAAAAAATTAATAAATAAATAAAGCCTTGTCGTCATTTAAAACAAAAACTTTGGTAGTCTCGTAAATACTTTTCAGTTAATTTATATCATTCGTTGTGGTATCCATAGAGTCTCATTTATATTTTATTTTAATAATTAACTTTTGGTAGTGTGCACATGTAAAGTGCATATTTAATAAATTTTTAAAAATTTTAATTTTCTTTGGCATTTTAAAAACACTTTAAAATATATCCACCACTACCGTTAGCATCACCATCTTAGAAGAAACTGAACTCTTTTCATTATTTCCTTCCAGACATATAAATTAAATAAAATCTACACACATCGTAAAGTGTATGTCCGTTCGTCCATTTCTCATTTAATTTCTTAAGATTACAAAAACTCCTAAGGAAAGCCAAACCCTACACCGACATATTTTCATTTGTATTAAACAAATCCAATTCAAAGACGGAGCAAACAATTCATCTATCAGTATCTATCAATAAGTGTTCCCAACAGACGAAAAAGTGAACTGAACTTACTAAACATTAAGAGAATACTTCATCTTAGTATACCTGCAAAAAAAGTACAATAAATTCGATAAACATTCAAAGCATCTCTTAATGAACTCTTTTTTCAATAAATTCCTGTTCGACTGCTTCCATAATCATAATCCCGTCCGCAATTTACTGTACACAAAAAAGGACTTTTATTTGATGGATATAATTACATATCTTTCTTAATCGAATGATTGGATTTAGTAATTTAATCGCGCCAGAAAAAGTTATACAAATGTCCGAATATAATCTCAAAAGAAACTAACTAAAGTTGAATTAGTCTTTAAAGAAATTCTATAGCAAGCATAGGTTTCAAAAACCGAGATTTTTCATTACGTAATAGAAAGCTTTAATAACTGCAGAAAAGGAGTTAACTAGAGCTGTGATCATTTTTCAAATAATTTTGCAGGAGAGATAGATTCCAATATCCACCCAAATCCAACATCATTATCTGTCATTATGTATCGGGATAAGTTGAGGTTGTGCAGAGCGATGGGGTAAACTCTAAAAACTGACATTCTTCATTACAGAGTGGGAGTCTGCAATGAGTTAACCCTACAAAAAAAAAAAACCAAAAAATACAATGAATCTCTGAACATAACTTCAAAAGAAACCTAAAAAAAAACTAAACTCATTTCTAAGGAGATTTTATAGCAGGGATAGATTCCAACATCCGTTCAAATTTAATCTCCTCATTACATAATGAGAATTTATAATAAGTTAACTCTGCAAAAAAAAAAAAGTAAAATAAATAACCGAAGATAATATCAAAAAAGGAACGAACCAAAATCGAGCTCGTCTTTCGAGATTTTGCAATAGAGATATATTTTAAATCTAACAATAAAAGGCTTTAATAAGTTGATTCGACAAAAAAGGATTTTTGTACATAACCCCGAAAGAGGCGAACTATAAAGAAACTTTTTACCTAATTTCGATTTAAATATCTAACGCGAAAATATTTATTAAAGTTTTATAAACATTTCATTTGGAAGTAATGCTTGAGCGCGTTGCCCTTAACTTAGTCGTTTCACTTTAGTAAATGAATAAGACATTAACTCCTGCGGTGATGGATATACAAGATTCGCCGCAAAGGCGAATATGATTTTCTTTTTTTCACGCTTTAATTTTCATAATTTCCTTTTTTCATTTTTCTTAATATATCGTAGAAGTAATGGCTGCACTTGATTAGTAAATCAAAATGTAATATAATGTTTTGATTATTTTATATAAAATATTTTTACAAAATACTTGAATCCATAAGAGACAATATATAGACGATTTGTAGTTAATTGGTGCGGTAAGTATGTAAAAAAAAGTGTATTTATCTAAAAACTGTTCAACAGTAACTTGAATAATTTACAAAATCTTATCATTAGAAAAATCACATTTAATTTGGATTGAGTTTTTTCATATCTAACGCTTGATATCGCGCATATCTTTTCTTATTTTATAGATTAAGGCTGTTTTGTGCATTCTTCCTTTCAAAAGTTCTTTTATCGTCTTAAATGTTTCCTTCAATATTAGAGAGTGATATATATATTACAAACATTTTATGACGGTAAGAATTGTTTATGCGACTAAAAAACTCAATTTTTCAAGAGATCTCTCTGCTATTCGAATAGAGTTAAATTTGCTGCTGTTTTCTGTGAAAATGGGCGGAATTCATATATGGAAAATTGTGCTTTATTGACTATATTTCTGAACAAAGTCATTTTTTTCTGTCTTTTTTATGATCTTTCGCTCGGTAATTATACCCCGATACCTCTCTAAACTATCTGATGATCAAAAAGAAGGAGAAAGAGAGGGATAGGGCGTATATTCTTGTTATGCAAATATTATGCATTTACTGACCAATCATTCACTATAGCTGCGGTCATGTGCTAATTATATTTAAAGCATAGTCTCTCTCATTAGAAATTGAACCTGGATACACAGACTTGATTGTCGCGTTTCTTATCTAGTATTCCTTATCTTTTTTAGCTAGACTTTAAACTTTGGAGATTTTTTTGATTCGTTCACTGTTAAAGAATTTCATGATTGACCTCCGATGCTTTTGAAAAGTAAGCGTTTGTTACTAAAATCATGGCTCTTTTTGTTTAAATCCTGACCAGAGGATCAGTCAATGAAGCTGTTATCGAAATTTGAAGTCAATCGATTGAAAATTAAGATCAGTTAACCGTACAGCCAAGAAAAGGACCTACAAAAATAATTACTTTTTTTAAGGAAATTCTTGGAAAAATTTTTTGCTAATAATACTTCTAATAAATGTGTACATATGAGTAAAAAACTTTTTTCCATTACACACAATAATTTTGGACAAACACATTCGAAAATATAGTCCTCAAATTTGTGACCTCCAGAAAGTAGTACACCTTCAGTCCGACTATGTGACAATATAGCTCTTAAGGTAATTGCTGAAACTTAAAGTAGAGACATTAATGCTGCTCTGCCTTATTCGTAGAGTTCGATTTTTGATAATTATTAGTAAGCCTTGGAACGAGATTTAACAATTGAAACGAAATCTTTATTAACTAATGATGTTTTGATCAAGCGCTAATTTAAAATAGTATCGGTCTAACTTAAAAGCTGTAAAACTTCAGGACTATAATCTAAGAATTCTTTTCTTTTTAGTATATCTAAGGGTATCGGTAGGCCTTAACTAGAAAACAGATAGAATCGTCATAGTTAAGTTCATTCTAGTGTTCTCGCTAATCTAGAGGTTTGTCAAAATTACGTAGTTTCAGATTTTCGGTGATTGTGCATAAACGCATGAACTATCGAACTTATGTTGAGAGTAATAAGCATTTGGTTTTTGTTTATCAAGGTTTGGGAGTCTGACCCGTAAGTTGAGCAGTAAGACAAACAGGCATACATAGATAAATCGATTTTACTTTGCGCTAGATAAATCGATTTTACTTTGCGCTAGTCAACAGTCTGTGCGCTTTAAGAGGTCTCAGCTTTGAGGTGATTATAAAAGATCGCGCTTGCACCGATTTTTCTGACTTTCAGATTCAAACCGAGAATAAAAAGAATCTAGTTTAGAGATCTTAATTACAATTTCAACAGCGGCGAATAGACTGACATAGTAAATGCTTTCCCATTTCATTAAAAATATTTTTTTTTGCAAACTTGTTGAACCTGCGAACTTAGTGATTTAGGAAAAGTTTGTATTTCTCAGCAAAATTTTTCAGCAAAAGAAGAAAATTTAAAATTTTTTCTACTTACATCCTTATGCTTCGCTATATTCTCTGGAGCAAACAATAGGCTTTTAGGCTTTTCAAGAAATCCCGCTCCTGGCGCTGAAATTTAACGAAATTATTTTAGAAACCAAAGCACTTCATATTCAATAACAGAAATTTTTCTTTAAAAAAGCCTTTTCCGTGTTAATCAAATTTCTATAGACGTTCGGAAGTTTTTCATAGTTTCCCTTAATAAATAAATTTTATTCTTTGCTCATCGATACGACAGATCGAAACATTATCATATCAAAAAGACTTCAAAGAGAGACTTCTCATATACTTTTTGAAAAATTCATTTTGAAAGGCTCTTTACTCAGAACTTAACCATATGAGAATTAAATATGTGGTTTTCAAAAACTGTAGACCGAAAAAGGTCTTTTAAGAAAACTCAAAAAAGTGTTCCTCCAAATGGCTGATGCAATGCGCTTTGCATCATTTTGCGCATTATCTAAGGATGGTCAACACGTCTGTGACATCCAAAAGGATATCTGAAGAATCCACTACAGTGTATGTATTCTTTGTCAGTATCAAATTGGAAATACATCTAAAAATTTCACTGTAATAAATCACATCCCCATCCAATCTTATAGAATATCAAAATTTCATTTTTTCCGCTTCTTTTTCAGATAAGGATGTTTTTTTATATGTGACCAGCGGGAATGGCAAGGACTGTGGGAAAGTAGTACATTTTTTTCCTTTTAATACGTGCCATCACTCTTGCTATTACTTGTTATGGTTATAATTTGACCAAAAAATAATGAGAATTTGTACTCCTAACTGATTGCACAAATACTAATCTGAAAACGATTCCAGAAGAAATTGTCTTTAGCAGAGTTACTCATAATATAATATAATGTTGACAAAATTGTTAGCAGGAGAAGAACGGACGGCTTACAAGGACATGAACTAAACCAAAAAAAAATTGTAATTTTTTTTTAATGAAACCATACACTTTTCGCTAAAACGTTATTTCGCTAGATCGTGGCTACTAAAGAAAATATCTTACGGCATTTTTTAAATCGGAATTGCGAGAGTTTTACATATGAATTAGCAAAAATTTAAAAAGGCTTTATGAGTATAAAAATCTAGACTTGACTTACTCAAACTTGATTTCGGCTGAATCCGCATAATGGGCTATATAAAAATTGAAAAAAGAATTTTTCTTATTAATAAAAACCTAATATCAATATATATTTTGCTCTCTTTAATACCTTAACAACACCTTGCGCTTGGCGCAATAAAAACGAGCATTCTTTGTTGTTAAACTGCACAAGAGCAAAACGGAAAGCCATAGTCACTAAAAACATTATTTAATAATAATTCAATTAGTCATAATAAAAAAAAATGTTTTTCAAAGTTTGATAATCACTTTAAAAAAAATGAAAGAACGGTTTAAATTAATATATCATAACAACATTTCACTCTCCCGTAAAGCACTTGGCTGTCTTTGAAGAGAGTCTCAAACAAGTATATAAAAATTGCAGAATTTGGCTAACTTTTAAGTCAAGATCAAGATAAAGTTTTGCACAAAAATTTTAAATGATTGCGATAAATAAGAATTCAAAGCTTTTTTAAATCGTCGTCTGTTTAAGTTGAAAAGTTTTAGAGTAATCAAGAATTAAGAAGCAAGCTTTATATAAACTTTATATAAACGATAAAGAAGGAACCGGACAAATCACTCTATTGGATGAGATAGCTTCAAATGACACAATGATTGATCAGTTATATATGCCTCAACCAATATTTCTTGATGTAGTTACTGGAAAAATAAAGGGACGGACAAATTGAGATGAACAAAATCAGCAACTCATATTTTCAAGAATATATATATATATATATATCTTACTGGTATTTCTCGAACGAAAGGAATGGACAAAATTTACTTGGAAGAATCATTTTCATATGACACTATGATCAGAAATATTTACATTATCGGAACTTCATTATAAAATAATCGAAAAGATGAAGAAACTGGTAAAATCTCTTTTGGGCAAGAATATAAAGTATACGTATAGAAGAAGAATTAGGAAACCATGATGGGCTTTGGCTTTGAATTACACTCAGGCGTATATATTCTCCACATCGATATTTCTCAATGTAAAAGTAAAGGGACAGACAAGCTAGTAAATCTCCACAGAATCTCTCATTGATCTAATCGATATTTCTCCACATAGTCATTGGAAAGACAAAGGGACGAATAAAATGATGGATAAATTCGCTTCGAATGACATCGACAGTTTCCGTTATAATCAAGGGAAATATAAATGGAATAAATCGATATCTTTGAGCAAACCTGCTTAGAATAGATATATATGTTCAAGTTTATGTAAGTATGTATCTATGTATGTATGTATATATGTTTATAAGTACTAATCGGAATTTCTTGGCGTAAACACTGAAAAGCAAAATGAAAGCATAAAATGATTTGCTTCAATCGGCTAAGTACCAACTTCAGACTTATCACCATATGCATGTATGTAGACGCAGAGTTTTCTAGTCTGTAGCGAGGAGTTTTTCGACAGCAATTATAGATTAACCAAGACTCAATTTCTCGATTATGAAAGATTGAGAAACTCTTCAAAATCGTTTTGGTGGCCTTTGAAATCTACGGTGATTTGATTAGATTTTAGGTATTTGATATTAAGAGTAAGTTTGTAAATTAAATTTTTTATCCCTTCTTTCCTTTCTACATAGAGGGAAATAAAGTAGAAACACGAAAGCAAAGTAATGTCCTGAATTATTTGAATTTTAATTCAGTTATTTTTTCAGGTCTTTTCAAAAGGATTAAAGACTTAAATATGTTTAAGCAAAAGCTTCAAAAGCATAAAACATCGTACCAAGATTAGCAACACAAGGCAGCTTTTTGATGATGAAAGTTTGGGAGCAATTAACAGACGTTTAATTCTCGTACATTGACCGATCATTAGTGCCCCTGCAAGCATAAAACTAAAATTTTTAAGAAATATTAAAATTTACAACTCCCATGAGTTAAGAAAATTTCCTCGACTTAAAAGTATCAGTTAGCATTGATGTGCAGTAATTACAAGTCTTATTGTTATTCTATTGTGGATTGCTTTGTTCTTCTTGCTCTCGAGAACGAGATGTATTTATTGTGAATGGGAGAAAAATTTCAGTCATAATTTTTATTGTCCTTTTTTGGTAACTAGCACTGCTGTTGGTTTATTTCTTAGCAAGGACAAAAACCTAAAAGTGTAGCGAATTCATCGCCTTGTAGAATAGAAAACATATTTTGATTGCGCTTAACCGTCAATTAAAATTCACACATTTCTTTTTAAAGGCAATTAGAAAATATTATAAAAGTTATAAAAAAAACGAGAAATAAAAAGTTGTAAAATCATAAAATTTTCTTTTCATTAAGAAACGTAGAATTGCGGTTTCTCTATAAGAAAATGTTTACAAAAATAACGAAATTGTTGCCAAATTCTCAAAAATGTTTTCAACAATTTTTTTATACCACATCTCTTTTTCCACACACAAATTTTTCGTTTTGTTTGGATTTTCCACTGTTTCTTTTTCACACATCTGGCCGTTTTGCTTACCTACAAATTTAGGCGATAATCTTGAATTTTATGTATTTTAAACGGTTATTTTATACAAAATATGAGTTTATGTTCTCAATTGATTTTTATTTTTATGATTAGACTTTAGAATAATTTCCTGTAAATGTGTCAAAAAGATATCTAGTCTCGAAATGAATACTTAGTTTATTGAGAAATACGTTTAAAGAAAAATGCCGAAAAACAGGTGAAAAACCCGATCATTCCTATTAGCATAATGTATATAACATTCCACGAAATAAAAGCAAAAACAAAAAACGGGAGATAAGCATTTAAAAAAGATATAATTACTTAACGTCATCTTGCAGTTGCATAACGCGTATTAAAAGTATATAAAAATCGAAATCTAGAAAAGCTAGCACAAATCAACATAGTGGTAGTATTTATAAAACTTTTCCATAATCTTTGAAGATTTAAGAAATTAATCCTCCTGACGAATCTTTATATTGTCAGTAAGTACGCTCTATAGGTTCATTGTAAAAAATGAAGCACACCCGGCAATCACTGCCTGGTTAAATATCGCATCTAATCTCTTAACGAAAAGGAGAAAATCGGATTTTATTTATCACACAGTTTGTAAGAAAATTCGGTAAAGAAGTCATCCTGGCCTGTTGATATTCGACCACTATCAGCTTCTCTCTAGCTGCGCTAAGTTATTTTCTCATCAAAATTTCATTAAATTTTTAAAAATACATTTCGTTCCTCGACTTTTCTAACTAATCCCATCGAATAAATTGAGATTTTCAGATTTATAAGTTCGCTATTCAAAAAGAATGGTTTCAAAATCTTTGTGAATAAGAAAAAAATATTTAAAAAAACAAATACAAGAATTGAATTTTTTTTTAAATTAATTTATTTACGGCAAAGAATTTTATTTATTATTATTCAAATATAAAGAGAAATCATTACAATGCTAGAGGTTTATAGCTGAAGAGAATCTGAAAAGATTTGTTTTTACTTGCTTTTAGAATTTTACGCAAAAGAAAATTTTTTTTTGCGAATATAACGTTAATTAAAATAACGTTAATTAAAATAAATGAATTCTAAAATTTTAATTTAGAATGCGTTGATCTTGATCAATGAATGAATCTCTCTTAGGTATGTATAGCTTATTATAGAACCATTCTGAAAAAGAAGCTGACTGTTTCTTCCTTTTCTTTCTTTCTTTTTTCTTGTTTGCGTGTCTTTTACATAGCTCTTCTTTGCGAAATTCCAATAAATCTTTATTGGTTTTCTTCACATAATTCTCTTAGCGTCTACATAACAGAATTTATCTCGGTAGAGAGCATATTTCACAGGAGGCTAATTCGCTACTGTTAATGAATGTACAATGATTGCAAGTCCAAGTCTCAGCTTCATTGTCCGATGTTTCCAAAGGTGCAGTTGCGTTTCCACCGGCAGTAGGACGTGCTTGGAACGAAGCAGTTGCAGTAATGCCTGCATCCGCTGAGGTAACGCCAACGGAAGGGTAACTTGTGGTGCCGCTGAAAAATATTAAGAAAAGTTAGATTTCTTTACCATCAAAATAGAAAACGAATAAGAAAGTTGTGATGATTAAAGCGATTGATTCTATTGATCCCTTAATGCCACGGAAATATAAATACAAGACTCTAATATATAAGCGCTAAGTTCGAAAGATAATTGCTTAAGTAGACACATTCGCACATAGTACCTGAAACAAGCAGTTACGCTTTGTGATGAACTTTAGTAAAATCTAATAAAATCTGGGAAAAGAAGATCATTGTGTCGGAAATAATTTTATCGTAAAAGACGTTTGCATGATACCACATTAGAAATTTCCTTTCTTTTTGCAAAGCGTATAGGTGTCTCTAGGACTCACTGTAGGTTGCTGCCGTGAAAGCTTAACCTTAGTGTACCCGATGACAGACGTACTGAGTAACCGATCACTCGTCGCTCCGGGGATAAATACTACCAGAGTGTCAGATGGAAACACTTCCAAGGACGTGTCCAACCCCCTCCCTCTAGTAAGAGTGAAGCCTCTGCCTTCTTTCTTTTGAATCACACACACACACACGTTAGAAATAAAGAAAATTCTGTTTGTACTCTTCACAAAATTAGTTGATTAGAATTGCACTTACCCACTGCCACTTGAACTGGCCTGTATTAGGGATTCCAATACTTTCCATACTTCTTCCTTTCTGAAATTGTAAGCCATACTAGAATTTTTAGTGTATATCGCATCCAATAACGGCTTCATATGCTGACGCATGGGTAGCATATCCATTCTGTATAAATACAGTAGTAGATGAAAATCGGACATCGCCTGTAAGTATTCGTCGTTCTCCCATTGCGATAGATACGTGCTTAGGGCATTAAAGTCTTGCAGATGACCATCCAAATAACGATTTTCCACCGGGAACGGTTGACGCTTATCGTATTGAGTAAAAGTGAATTGCTGCTGCAAGGGCGTTGTAGCGGGCACCTCAACAAGCAGATATTCAACCGGTAATGGTCGAGCCATACGTTGAACTTCATTGCCGTATTGATCTTTTTCCTGATGTTTGTACATTTGGAAGAAAAGAAGGAAAAACAAGAAATTTAATAAAAAATTTTTGAAATAATTGAACGGAAAGTGTTTCTTATTAATTTGGCAGAATGGTAAGTCGAAAAATATCGGATAAGACAAAAAAGTGCACAATAATTCTATACTTAACCATTAAACAAAAAACTAAGAAAAAAACGATAAAAAAGTAGCTCCCTAATTATTTTTTATATACGTAATCGTTTAAGTAGATCAATATAAATTGTAACGCATTATCGCCAATAATAAGATGACACGTTGTCTCAATCGGATATTCGCAGGTTGTTACTGCGCCTGCTCACAGATTACAGGAGATTAATATCTATTGTTAAACTTGACATGTATGAACTGAACTTTAAAAAAAGAAAAATTTGTAGGACTGTATCCTTTGATCTCGATTTCTGTGACCCTGGATTGGCGAGAACAGAAAATTAATCACAGAACTTTTCGAATCTTATTGCACTAATCAAAAATATAGAGATTTTAATAATTTTCCGTATAAACTTTAAAATTTTCTCGTTTCTGGCAGAATTCGAGGTACCGGGAATGAAGTAAGTGTTACTAATGAAATAGACCTTACCAATTAGATAATATCTTTAAGAATCAAGCGTCTTTGAGATTACTATGTACTGCGATTTTATAATTTATTGCAACAAAACGTATGAATCCCGAAGGGGTCCCCATGCAGCCATCAAGTCGGCATACCCGGGTTCAATTTCCTGTGCGATAAACCATACAATTGACGTATAAGCGTAACATAACACAAAGCAGCGGGGCTTACATCTCCCAGGCAATATACACTATTTCTTTTTCTCGACTTCTTTCTGACCACTAACGTGTTTACGCACAAACATTAGAGGACACGTCCCATCGGCTTCCTAACATGCCGTACAGTCAACTTAAGAATCATCAAATTGAAAATTTGGTAAAGCAAAACCTTAATAAATATTCAATCTATTCTTAGTTATTACAATTGATTTAGATATTTCGGTCCATGTGGTGGTTTTTTGTTTAAATTTTTAAAAACTTAAGACTTATAAAAAAAAATTTGATACACATGCTCCTGAATTAATTTCACAGAAAAAAATTGAAAATTATAATATTTTTTGGCGCGCAAATACGATCCGTATAACCGAGAAGAGAGTAAAGAAATTCGGAAAGAAAGAATTAAGAAGATTGAAATTTTTAGTATGTTTCCAGCACTGACGTGAGTCTAAAATTTGCCGTATATAATTATTAGAGTCAAATAAATATTTTTTGACCGCAGCTATAACGAATGCTCGATCAGTAAAGGGATAACACTTACCGATCGGGCATATACATCCAGGCTGCGGCCGTCGACTATCTCTCTTTATCCCTGACCATCATACCCGTGTTCATACCCGTATAGGGTAACTGGTCATAAAAAAAATAAATAAATAATTAAATTAACAAAGATTTGTTGCAAAAAAGAAATTAAGAAACAGAGGCGAATTTCGTGTTTACAAAAGTTCGCCCTCGATCTGAAACCCAATGCATATTTATAAAAAACTCATCTGCAACAAGTTTTCACATTTCTTCTTCGTAAAAGCTATGCAAATTCTCCTAAAGGAAAAGCCGTGAACTGCATCTGGCTAAGTTTTTACCATAGATTCTATTCTTCTAATGCCATGTTTCCGGTTTTTCTCTTTTTTTTATTACAAAGGTCCCTCTTTCCACTCATGTTCTATAACTTGATCCAAGAAAAGTTCGTTTTACTAAGGAAAGAGAGAAATAAGAGTCAAAATAAGTGTAACCAACTCGTACATCAGAAATTCGTATATTCCGAGAAGACGTACAGTCGCGCTGCAAATCAGAAAAATCTTAAATGTATTTTTTTCGTAATCATCCTTTTCGAGCTTACCGAGCTTACCGTATGCACGCTCAATTTTCATGCAATTACTTTAAAATTTTAATTACAATTTCCAAAAATGGTTCCCTGTCCGATAAGTTAAACTTTGGCGATTTGAGAGCAATTTTTTTTAAAGAAAAAACGGAATTCAAAATTGAAGCTCTTTTTTTTTTAAATCAAATTCTTCAGAAAATGTCACGATGATCTTTCGATTTTAGGTTATATTTTCAGAAAATTTGCAGTTTGTTATTGTAGATGCAAATGAGTATTTCGCTAAGGGGATTTCGAGTAAGGGAAGTCAAAAAAATCGGTCGTTTCGTGTGGTTGCTATGTCTTCATTTTCTTGCCTTTTTGTTCGCATTTGAAGTATATTTTTTTAAATACCTTAAGGCTTCTAATTTTTTGATAGGGAATAACACCGGTACAGTAAAAAAATTTTTTCATATTTTCTCTACTGAAGTTCAGAAATATGGCCTACAAGTTGATATTATTCGCTAATACGACAAGAAAGAAAAATACAAAAGAGAGATATCAGCTTCGCCAAAACTATATTTATCCATGAAGATCGGTTACGAATTTTTAAAATCATCTCACCGTTTAGTCTAAACATTGGGAACTATGGGAAGTTTGCTTATAAACGTTAAACTTTAATTACATGGCTGGCTTGTTTGAAATATTTCTAAATTCTTATTTTCGTTATTTTCTTTCTTATCTTAAAGATCTATGCGTCCGCTTTTTTAAACTTTAAAAATTAATTAAGCTAGTGGAAGCATAACTTAACCTTGTATTACTCACTCGCTCACTCATTCACTGACTTCACTTCTTTAGTAAACTGTAATATAAATGGCAAGGTTAAATTCTTTAACAAATCTGTACTAAGGTCATATAATGCAAAAGCAGTTTTCCCCAAAGTAAAAGGATAAGAGAACTCTCTTAATATCCAGCATCAAAATTGCTTCTTCTCTTAAAATTCTCTCACATGAACTAGTGACCTGATTTTTAAAAATTTACTTACAGCTTTCAATTAAAGAGGGAGAAGTAGAGAGAGAGAGAGAGAGAGAGAGAGAGAGAGAGAGAGAGAGAGAGAGAGAGAGAGAGAGATGGAAACTCCCACATATACATGAAGGCAGTCAGTTAAAAAGTATTTATATACATATAGATATGCATACGTATGCATGTATGTATGTATACGTAGTTTAATTAAGTTTTCTTTATAAGCTTTTACAACCTGTTTGCACGTAATAGGTGGCAAAAAGCAGCAGCTACCAGTTATATATGAAGAAGACCATGAAATTGCCTTTTGCACAAGGTTACGTTAGTCCTAATGGTAGTTGTTGTTCAACTCAGCGTCGCGTACATCTCCCTATTCACCTTCTCGAAATAGAGTTTTTAAGGTCAACAGTTTTTCTTAATTACCACAAAAACAAAAAAAAAACGAGCATAAAAAAATGACAAAATTTATTAAAGTAACAAAGTATTTACTGCTGTTGTGGTCTGCTTTACTTTTAATTTCTTTTTCATTTGATAATCTTTCAAGGTTATTAGGTCAAAACGTTAAAAATAAAGTCTTTCCTCGTTTAGATTTGTTTTCTATTTAATCATATACATACAATAGTCATGCATGAAAGAGTTAAAGAAATAAAATTTTAATTTTAAACACGCGTTTTTTATGCGAGCTACATGCTAAACAAAAATGGAGATGGATTTATTTTAGCTTTTGTTTGGAAATAATGGCCTAGGAGCAAGTCTCAGGGAACTTGTAGTAGATCTATGTATATATAGCCGCAATTAACTTAAAATCTGATATTGTGTTGTTGAAGCATAAGCATTATTGCAGGGACGGACAACGTTCGATTTATACCAAGTAGAGAGAAATTTTTTTGCAAGACATGAGTATGGACGGACGACATCTGATTGAAAGAAAATCATATCCCATACAGCCCAATCACTAAACAAGTCACTTACTTCTTGCATGAATTTTGGAAACATTAACATAATAATCACATAATAATCAAGAATTGATGAGCGACAAACTATTTTAATTCTGTTACAGACTTGAATGAGAAATGATAAAAATCATGTTAGTCCGCGTTCCCTTTAGAAGATAAGATTTATGTTTGTTTTTAATTATTTAATTGTATTCAAAACGTAGTTCGGCTTCGATGCTCACGGATCGCAGCCAAGCGTTGTCTTGATAAATAAATATTCTTTTCTTGAAATCAGTGACATTTGGTTTTGTTTTAGGGCAAAAGTTTTTACAACAAAAAAAAAAATAAAATCGGAAAGGTATTCTGCAGTTTTTAGACGAGCTGAGCATTAACAGTAGGCGAAATTACATTGAAGCTGGTTCGCGCTGGGGTATAAATAATTGTACTGCAAGTAATTTAAAATAAACCGTCAAAATTAAACTAAAAGTTAATATACCAAAGCCGGAAATTGAATGCGTAAGTAGATGATGGTAATGAAGAAATAATGTTTGCAAACTTCAAATATTGTCAAAATAATCCCGAAACGTAATATAGTTGGATTAGATGCTTGTTAAAGAACACGTTTTTTCATTTTTCGATGAGTCTTTATTAATAGAGATTCAGTTATAATTGAAATAAAGAACTGGAAATGCAAAATCGGTGGATTTTTATGCCGAACAAGGATGAATTAAACCTAAGAGCTCTTACGCGCACACTGTTCCCCCCCTATTTGGATATTCGGAAAAACTCCCCTAAAAGTTAATTACATGAAATTCAAGTGAGTCCACGATATGAATGCGAAATTTGGTTGAGTAAATTAAGAATTTTTTAAAGGCCTGAGAGCAATTCTTTTTTGTTTAATACATTTAATATAGAGAGCATAAGGAAAATCATTTTAATTTTTAAATTTACTGAATAAACAGTAAAAGTTACTTATCGCGTTTTCCAGCACTTAATCATCTTTTCTTTTCTTTTGTATCAGTCTCGTGACATGGAAATTTTTTTTTAATATCTTGCCTGTCAAAATTTGTATAACATACACACGTATATACACATATATATATATATATATATACACGTATGTTTGTATGTATACATTTATAAGAATGATGAAGAACGTAACTAACCATAAACTCATCCATAACGATTTGCATGCAATTGTATGAATAGATAAAATATACCACCAAGCAAGCAGTCAGCCAGCGATCGACTACAAAGACGGTGGGTGACAAGTTTTATACGCTATTGAAGGAATTGTTGATGCAAAATTTCAAGGCTTTAAAGGAAATAACCAATTGAATGAAAGAAAAATTGAATAATTTTCTAAACTAAATAAAACAAACGTAACATCCGCATAACGAATAGTATAGCAGGCGGCAACATACACTCACGTTCTAGATATTAAAAGTGAAAATAAATAAATTATCTGGCGAGAAAGTTGAAAATGAAAACTTCATAAACCAATTTTATTTCAGCAAACAAGTTAAAGTTTGCACAGAACAGACGATGGTGAATGTCTCAAATTTTATTATTATAATTTTTTTGTTATTAAAGAATTATGCTCTCAATGAAAATTGTAAAGCGTAGATGCGGTCCCCTTTTTAAGTTATGCTTATTCCTTGTCCTTGATATATTCTGAAATTTTTAAAATAATTTTTCAAAAATTGCAAGCGAAGACATTTTTATTTATTTTTCTATGACTTATCAAGAAATATTAGGCCCTTGTTCGTAAGATAGGTTAGTTAAGATACTTTTTGATGCGTACCGTGGGTTTCCCGCCGTGAAGACTTAACCTTACTGCGGCCAATGGAATATGGTGTAAAAAATTGCTATCGGTCGAGATGGGAATGATTAGTCCCCGAGCGGCGGATAGACACATATTATATAGACATGGAATCCCCTGGCGTCACCTTTTTGTGAGAGTGCAGAAAATAGCCTTAGCAGCTTTTGATACCTCCAATAGAAGAAGTAGAAGTAGAAAGAAAAAGCCTTTGCTCAGACTTATCTAAGTGCCATTTGATCTAAAAAATAAGACCCGATCGTGAAATTAAAAAAGCTAACAGATATTCGATCAGTATATCTGCTCGAATGGCTTCTTTCGAAAAACGCTTTATTTGAACTACCAGTTTTTAAAGGATTTATGAGCGCTCGTAATTACCCTGTATATTCATCCGTACATATATATGCAAATGTGTAGATAGAATGGCAATAGCATATATTGACCAAATTTTTGATTATTTGGATACGATTCAAAGAACACAATTTTTTCTTTTGTATTCGAAGGACAAATTGTGGTATTTTTTGGTTACATTTCTCCCTCATATATATTTATATATATATATAATGTATATATACTTTTATCAATTTTTTAGTATCATTTCATTTTATTTACTATTTGGATTTTGTTTAAAGCAAAGAGAATGAATAACCATAGAGTTGTGTGTTAGTAAATGGTTTTTCTTGCTATCGAAGGAATTATTAAGAAGACGTTGAGCAATGCAGGTATTAAGCGAATTTTTATCCTTTTTTTAGTATTATTTGTTTGTCACAAACTCGAACGCTGGCATTTCGATCGTTTACGCATGCATACACTATCGTACATATTTATGGTCTGATTCCGAATTCGATCGTTTGCTTGTCTTTAGATTTACCTAAGAAATTACAAACGGCATCCAAGCATGCACTTGCGTGACATGTGTGCAGACTTGCTTCATTTACATCGTTACTTTCTAAGGAGTGTTGGAATCCACTCTTTATCTGAATGAGTTGTAATTTTATTAAAAAGACGAATAAGTTGGTCCCCCCAACTTGTTTATAATTTCTAAATATGTTTAGAAGCAAGAAGTTTTAACTGTAAGCAACATTAACGTTTGTTTAGTATAGAAATTAATCCAATCCAATGAAATAAATAATATGAGAGATCTGATCCTAAATCATTTCGACCGTTTTCGCCTGTACTATTATCTTCCGAGATTAAGGAAGTAAGTTTTTCTGGCGCCAAAGATTTTGATTAATAGTCGCTTCACCTCACTTTAAACGGCCCTTCAAGTGCTCGTGCACGTTATCTCAAAAGATATCTATTACCGATCGTGGATTATTACTAAAGATTTATCTGCTCGAGTTTTATAACGAGATATTGTTCGTTTCTTAAGTATATATATTTGATCCGTTTTCATTCGCCCATTTCCTACGTAGATTATCAGTCAAATGCTACAGGTTTTTTTTGTCAATTTTTGAAATTTTGAGATGTCAGCTTAGCATCTTAGAAAATTGACATACATATTTACTTTAAGTAGTTGCTTATAAGTAAAAATGGGCGTTACACGTCGAAGGAGAAAACTAGACACAAGGTAAACACTATCTTTTGATGGTAGTGTAGAGTGTAGGGTGTTTACATTTCAACGTCATACGTATATTTTTCTAATATAAACTCTTTTTTTTTTAAGTTTCACACCAAAATTCGAATTTGTTTTCAATCTTGTTTCTCAAATCACTATGCTAAAATGCGCGATTGGATAACGTATACATAAAAACAAAAAACATTTCAGCCGCGTAACACCTACCATTAAATACCCTACACGACTTTGCTTATACAATCCGTCATTTGCATTCGTGATGAAATACCAGAAATTAAAACTTGTTTCTAAAGCTCCTAAAAATGACTAAAGTTTTACTTTTCATAGGTACATGTATTTGAGACATGATTCAGAAAATGTTTCTCTATGTGATCCAAATATTCTGCATTTTTTTTTAAGGTAAAATACCAACTATTGGGCACTGTTGCCACACAACAGACGGTTAACACTAAGTTGATTCAGAAAATGATTCTGAATCGATCTGTATACTACGCGGTGGATCTATCTTAAGCCCGTCTGAATGCTACATACATCTACGCAAACTTAATATACTTCACATCTATATCGTAAGTGGAATAAATTATAAAAATTAAAAGATTTTGTTTCACTGATGTGATTAAATCAGTTCATATTCATCGCATGCGATTTGAGTTTTTATGAACTATTTTAATGTTATTGGGCTCAATACTTTTTTGACTACCTCCCTTATATCTTGCATAGTGAATACCTAAAATTTAAAGTTCTATAACGAATCCTTCCCTCATTTACGTTTTGCGTTAATTTCGCACTCGTGGGTATATTTAGAAAGAAAAAAATAAGAAAAAAACTGCCAAAATAATCGTACAACTAGACGTATACGAAATTATTTTACGTATACATATTGTATAGGATACAATGTGTAAGCCAACACAATATATATATATGCATATGTATACGAAAATTTAATGGTATTTGAGGCGCATTGACATTGACTCTGAAAATATCAGCAGATATATTTAAGATACAGAAAACGGAAGAGAAGACGGGAGATGGGATTCTGAGAGGAAATTAAAAGAAAAAAACATAGTAGAAAAGCAAAAAAAAGAAAAAGGAAAAGAAAAAACACAGTAAGTACGCAAAGATAAGACCTTGTACTTGTTGAAAGAGACTATAACACCCCGATGGCATTGACAGTAAGTAAAGCTTTTGTCGTTAATGTTGGTGTTTTTGTTGTTTTTTTTTTGTATTGTAGCTGTTGATATTATTATTTTGGGAAACTTGACCTGCTTTTTTTTGGTTTTTTCTTTGAATTTAACAGAGTTAAGAAGAGAGAAAGCAAAAGAAAAGCTCTCTTGCGGATTATCTCCGTTTCTCTCTTGCTTGCTTTCTAGGTTTAATGTATGTATATGTATATACACATATACAGAGGTATATATATTCATGTATATATATATATATATATATATATACATGTAATTTGTACAATTTCTCTTTGCGTTCTTCGAACGCAATTGTATGAAACTTGATAGAAAAATGAATTAGAAGGAATTGCTAAGCAGCAGCAAAACATTTTGAAACGAGTTGCCCAACCGTACGGATATAATATTCCGGGGACATAATGTTAGGAAAAAAATGTTTTTTTCTTTTTGTTTTTTAAATTAAAAAAAAAAAAAATTAAAATAAAATATATATATAAATCAAAATCTTTTTAATTATAAAAAAATTATAATAAAATAAAGTTTTGTTTCCATTACATAAATAGAAAACGAAAATATGAAACAAGATAAATTAGTGATAATTTTAGAATAAAAAAAACTACGAACTTTACAACTGAGTTTGAAAAGAATTAAAA
>KK351118.1:210655-251788 GCA_000671755.1 Glossina brevipalpis
AAAAAAAAAAAAAAAAAAAAAAAAGAAAAAGTATTGAATTTGTTTGTCTCTGTGAAGGTAGCAGTAGTGTATAATCAAGTTAACATTCAGCCTCCTTGCATCACCGTATATACAGTGATATAAGTTTTATGTCAGAAGCAATGCTAACTTCTCTCTCCCTCTGTATCTCTTTGAAACTTCTCTCCTAGTGAGGTCCGATTTATAAAAACGCATAACAAACTGAATATAGGTGTATACGACGTATGATGTCTATTGCGCTTTACACCTACCATCTGCATCTACACCCTCACTCATTTCTATTACATACATAGCAGCTATGAAACTTTCACACAAACACGCGCGTACACATTTACACAATCACATAGCAGTTATGACTTTCAGTATAGTTACGCAGAGCAATAAAAACTTGTCTATTATCTGCCAGCATTATATACGTAAGGCCACATGCATTTAGATGGAATTTTTCTCAAGTCCTTAAGTTTGTTACTAACAGAGATATCACAATTTCGAAAATGATGAAACATAAAATTAGTTTACTCCCATTGAAGGCAACGAATGATGCATTTGACCGCCAATCTGCTTTCCATCATGGATTTAAATGAAGCCTTTATTTGCGTTTTATTTTTATATACGTACGTATATATGTACATATATTTAAAAAAAGCTTTACATACTTTGCATTCATTTATGCACACATCTGCTGTTTCAATTAATATGTTGCTGCAATAAATGCGAGTTGATGGCAGACAGCATTTTAAATATGCAAACAGGTGTCCAACTATCATCAGACGGTTACAAGAGGTCTAACGATAACGACTACAAAAGCATATTTTTGGCGCTTTATGTATTTTAATTTTTTAATCGTCTCAATTCAATGACGATTTCATTCGAAGTGAACAAAAAAAAAAAGAAACAACGGGGAATTAAATTAGAATATAAAAAAAAGTGTTAATTATAAGAATTTATAAAAACATTCATATTGAAAAGTTTAAAAAAAATATATTGATTATTGATTACATTCTTGCTCCTATCCCATAACATTTCAAGATATTTTTTTTAAATCCAAAATGTAAGAGGCAAAATCTATGTCAAAAATGTTCAATTTTGTTACCAAAAGTTAGCAACAATTTAATATTAAATCACGAAATATTTCACTATTTTAAAATTGTACGTTATTTTACTCCTAAAAACTGGCAACAGAAAAGTGATTTTTTTTAAATCCAAATTATATGGCATGAAATGTAGGATCCAAGTTATATGGCATGAAATGTGAAATGTCGTTACTACCACTGCACTAAATATCGTTTACTTAATAAGAAAATAGCCGGACCTGAAATTTGTTTATAAAAATATTCAGATCTAGTTTTTTTTTTTATATATATATATATAGAGTGAAATTTCATTTTCTCTCTCAATCCCGAAATTTTAGCTTATTAAAAATTGAATTGCTCAGGTTGCTACGGTGTATGTACGTTTTATATTCGAAAATAGTTTAGATTTATTATAAGTAATACCGTGAAAGGCATACATAATATTAATTTAACCATTCCATACCATTAATACTCAGGTATACTTATCTAAAATATCTTATGTTAGCACAAGGATTTTTCAGAAGTTAGTCTTTTCCGTTCCTACATTCCTACTTTCGATCATGGAACTTTCAATGCCCCGAAAATTTAGATAAAAAACATAAAAATATCATCTCTATACGTTTTCAAATTAATTTTAATTCTCATTCAAAGTACTTCTGTGTGTCAATAGGCAATAATCTTTAATTATTGCTGATCTTACGTACTTTTAGAAATGTCTATCCACTCATATCATAATATCATAATAACTTGAAAATTCCCTTACTCTGTGAAATATATCACAATTCTTCTCTTTCTCTAGTTGTTTTCTATGAATTATTACATTAATTTAAGCAGTAATATTCATATAACCAAAGTAAATATATTCGCCATATAGATAAGTGATTTTTACATATGCGTCTAAAGTTTAACAAAGCATTTTTATTTAAAATTAAAAAGCAAATATTCTACATTTTCAAATATTTATTGCAATTTATTTTGATAAAATTTTTAATTTAAATCAAGCCCCAGAAAAGATTGTTACAAAAAAACAACTTCAATTACTCTAAAAAGTATTCTACTGTTATAAATTTTAATTTCTGAGTCAAATGTGCTTGAAAAAAAAAGAACAAAAAAAAACCAAAATAATGCAATAAAGCATAAACTATTTCGAAATAAAATAAATTTGATTTAATTTGAACAATATTGCTGTTGATAAACTATGAATTTTTAATTTCAGCCATAATTGAAATAAACAGTTTTGTTTAAATATAAATTGCTTTCGTTAAGTGTATCGAATGCAAGATAGTATAATGAAATTGTCAACACAACCGACAAGTGGCTGCATAGAAGTGCATTTGAAATGCTTTTAGGTGTAGAGTGCCAATATAGGCAAATATGCAAGCAAATATGCAAGCAAATATAAGTGCAAAAATATCAATTTATTAATACGGAATGGGATAAATTATAGCAAATAAGAAAACTCCGTTCACCTTGAGGCAAGCCTTGAATATCTACTACTTTTCCAAAATTTCAATAATATCTCACTTGCACGTAGTTAAAGCATTTTCTGTATTCATAAATAATCTATGAAACAAAGTTTTTGTCAATAGCTTTCTTTTAAGTTTTAAACAAATAAATAGTTAATCGCTGATGTATGAAATAATCACAAGAATGAAATATTTCTGGAATTTTTCTCTTTTATTGAAATGTTTCAATCTGTAGGAAAAATTTTAATAATCAATACAAAAACCAGCCCTTTATAATAGATAGAGTGTCTCTTTCAATAAAATGAAATGTATTTTGGGATAATATTAATTTTAGTACAACAAATAAACAAATAAAAAAATTATATGCGGCTGTGACCGAACCTTCTATACCCATTGTATGAAGCTGAGGAAAAAGCTCCAAAAAAAAATGCTCAAATTCGATATAATATTGAATCGATATGGCAGATTTTTTTTTCATTTTTATGGAACAGCGTGGAAGCTTTTACTTGTATGTACAAAAACTTTCAATGTTTGGCCTACTTTCAGTGGTAAAGCAGACTGGTTGCAAACATTTGCAATTATTTTGCCAAATTTAAAGCCGATATCTTCTTTTTTGTGATTAACGAAATGTTTACAGACAGACTTTACAGGGTCTCTGAATCTCGCTTTTCTGTTTTACCAAAACGTATGACAAAATGAACATATACCCGTCCTTTTGGTATGTTGGATATAATATCAATAACATTTAAAAGGATTTTCTATGTTCGAGTAATAAAATCACTGCATTCTCCACTTAGATAAAAATAATTGAAGCTTAATAGAGCTTTGTTTTTCATAAGCTTCGAACTCTATAGCAGACTTTTTATGTCTTAATTAAAAACTTTTTGAAAAATAGCATAACTAACCAAACGTATTAAATTGTGAGAATACTAAGAATCTTTTAAAACTTTTTTAAAATATACTTTTAGGTGTTAATAATGTACTAATACTTTAATGGGATTTTTAACAGCTAATCATCAATTCAATAAGAATTTTTTTTTCTTTTTTAAGATTCTTCAACAAACTAAAGACTTTTTTCTTTTAAAGAAAACTTTTTAAAGTATAGTAGAATTTTTCATTAAAATATTTACACAAATTTGTCTGAGAAATTTTAATTTTAAATTCATTTAAAGTTTATTACTTTTCGATTTTTCTTTACATAAGATGGACTTGACTGTTTCCGAATTGGAGGATTTAATCAAATGCAGTAGCTGTAACTTGCCATTTAATGATAATGATGCCGTGCCAAAAATATTCGATTGTCGTCATTATTTTTGCCTCAAATGTGTCAATTCAGTATTATGTGAAAATCGTAGCGAAAAAGTTGGTAGCGGAGCAAGTGGTAATGGCGGTTGTATGAACAATGCTACCGATGTAGCTTTCTGTATACACTGTTGGAAGCGTACAGAATTTCGTGGTGGTACAAAATCACTTGGTGAGCAATTGCCTACACATAAAGCGATTTTGTATTTAATTAAACATTTCCATGGTTTAACATTGAATCCTTATCTAAACGGTAAATGCTTAAGTAATGGCTTTGTGGCAGAAAATAACTCAAGTTTAAATAATGTAAAAAACTCGAATGAAATTGTAAATGGTAGTTACGATAAGGCACGTTCAGATTCGTTGGCTTCAACTAATTCCATTGGCGTAAGTCTTAATACTGATAGTAGTACAAGTAATTTAGTTAGCAGCAGCAGTAATGGCAACAATAATCAAATGAACGGTTTTGAACGCAAGACCCCGGCAGAGAATTGTTTAATTCATGCGATGCCTAATACTTTATGGTGCAATTCTTGTAACGAAGTATTATGCCGTGGCTGCGCAGCTGGCGAAGAGCATCGCAGTCATGTTGTCAAAAATCAAATCGAGGCCAAAGAATTTATTCAAGGAGAAATTGCTCAAGAGCTGAAGCACATACAAAAATCCATGGATGATGTTCAACATTTAATGACAAAACAACGTAATTTTCTAGTCAAGATTCTGGAATGTTGTTCAGCATTGAAAACTCATATCGAAACGGAATTAGTTAATCAAAGACTTGCCGTAGAAATGGTTGAGTTAAGGGATATATTGGGTAAATTTCAATTGTGCTTAGAAATGTTAGATCAACAAACACCGAAAGAAGCTTTAGATTTGTATGCTTCGGTGCAAGGGGAAAAATTGCGTTTAACTTTGAAGCAAAGAGAAGTGTTCCTGCAATGTAAACTAAACGAAGTAATGCGTTCGTGTAGCTACCTTTTCGATTATGATGTTTTAAAGCAGATATTAATGCAATTGCATAACTGCGGCGGCGGGCACGTAATGGGCGAAATGTTTGGTAAAAGTAACCAACAGCCGGAACCAAATGGTTTATTATTGTTAACCAATTATTGCGTAGCTCAGCTTTATACGCGGCAAATAATGATTAGAAAGCAACAAATGCAAATTCAACAGCAACACCGACAACAGCAATTGCAATTTCCTTCTAAGACTTTGGCATCCATTCAACAAAATTCCTCATCGAATTTGCCTAATACGCTGTTACAAACGATGATCTCAAATGTAAATATGCCACCGGGCCTAAACGGTCACATCAGTAACAATAGTAATAATAACAGCGGCAGCGGCAACAACGGTAATAACAAGAATTTATTAAATCGACACTTAAATCAAACCACCAGCTACGCTCAGGCTTTATTACAAAATCATAGTACAAATCATCATCAACAACAACAATCTCAACATGCATCAGCGTCACATACTCAGATGTTCGGCCAACAAAAATCGTATGCTGATGTTGCTTTAAATAAACAGCAACAACAGCAACAAGCCAATACAGTTTACCCCGATCTAATAACACCGGCGACAAACTCCACCGCATCAACTACTTTGAATTTATTAAGTCATTCTTCAACAACAACAACAACCACCAACAATAATAATTATTTTTACGCTACAACAGCTGCCAATAACGATTTGAACGGTTTGGCCTTGTCGTTGAATCAATTGCAACAACAACAACAACAACAGCAGCAGCAGCAGCAACAGAAACAGCAGACAAGTTCATTGCTTAGCAATCCGAATCTACACATTTATCCCGTTTACTATTTTAATATCGAAATAAATGGTCAGGCAGCTGGTCGTATACTTATCGAAGTACGCAACGACGTGGCCCCAAAAATGGCTAAAAACTTTAATGCTCTCGTTAGCCATGAAGTGGGCTATGGTTATAAAGGCTGTCATATCTTCCAATGCTGGGAAAATGAAAGTATTATCACTGGCGATTTTGAGCACAACAATGGTCGAGGCGGTCGTTCCGTATACGACGAGGGTTACTTTATGCCTGATGATACAAAAATTTTAGCTGTACGGGGCGCGGTTGGAATGCGCAGAAGTCAACGACGCCATGATAACTTAGGTTTAGTCGGTTCTCAGTTTCGTATCATTTTACGAGAAATGCGTTGCTTTACAGGAATATTTGCTTTCGTGATTGAGGGTCTTGATTTGGTGGATAAAATTTCCCAAACAGGTGACACATCGGGTAAACCGAAAAGTAACGTTATTGTAGTTAGTTGCGGTAAATATCATTTGAATTAAGTAAGAAAAAAAATTATATATAAATTAGCGGAATCATAATTATTTCATCTTTTTCTTCTTCTTTTCTCTTGCTATTCTTCATTTTCGAGATTTGTTAATATGTTGACGCAATAATGATTACATCAGTGCTACTAAGGTGATCTAAATTGTTACTATCTGTAGATCGACTATCCCAATGTATCAATTTGGCAAACAATATTTAAGCTAAACAACGAGCTTTGTACCTCTATTATCTCTAAAAATTTTTTGCGAAAAATGTGCTCTTCATAGAAAATGATTCTTATACTTTAAGTCGTTTTTTAAATAAGGAGCACGTTTATCAAGTCAACATGGCCGGATTCGATTTCCGGAGTGTTCGACTATACTTTAATTACGATTGACATGTGGCCTTAGCAATAGTAAACGCACAATCGGTAAACATATAGTACTTACCGATCGAGCATACATCCCCCGACTAGTGGCCACCTCCTGGCTCTCTTTCTCTACTTCTTTCTGCCTGACCATCGCAGTATTGTTTATATATATGTAAAAAATAAATGTATCATAATTTTCAATTCTGAATGATTTTCTAAGAAATATTTCATTACTAGAGCCCAATCAGCTTTCAATTCAAGCTTTACATCCGATAACATTTTTTGGTAAACAACTTTTTTCACGAATCTCGAGCGATGAGATTAAGTTGAGCACAAAAAAATGTATATTTTTAAAAATAATGTTTTTTAAACCTGAGAAAATGTGTATTAAACATTTCCGTTACATTAATTGTGAAGTAATAGCGAATACGTTCTCGAAATTTTTTTTTTTTAATTTTTCTTTCTTGTACGGGAAAGTGTCTTAAATCAAAATGCGAAAGACGGACAGGTTACTTCTAAGTCTGTTCGGAATCTTAGATAACCCTTTTTACAGGAACTGATCGACGAAACGAAAATATACAGAGAGCAAGCTTTTAAGAGTAACTCCCAAATCGCTGCCTTGCGCTTTGAACAATGAGCTTAGAACTATGAGAAAATAATGACCATCTAGCAATTTTAAGCAATAATTACTTATTTTTTAATCTCTCAAGACTTAACCAAACACCTCCTCAATGACATTCGAATATCTTTCGAAAACATAATCCCCTTTTTTTAAATAGTTTTATTCCAACCTGTCTATATAACAATTTTATATTTTTCTATAATTGAGTTGAATGTTGAACTGGTTGTTATTCTTTTAAATTAGTTAATTAGAATTATCTATCATCTGTCCATTTTGGCAGAATTGCAATTTCAAAAACCGTTTAAAAACTCTGCTAACAAATTTTTCATAAATTTAAGTTAGTTAAGAAAAGTTTACATTGCTTTCGATTAAACTAACGATAAAGTGTTTTTAAAGGGCATTGATTTTAAATATATTCAAATATCATTTGATTTGAGAAAAGCAAACATAATTTAAAAAATATATTTGAAAATAACTAAAACAAAAAAAAAAAGAACAAAGAAGCGATAGCAAAAAAATCTCTTTTAAAAAAGAACTACGCACTATACTTAGTTAGAAACTGTTAAACTTTGAAAAAATAGACTTTCTACTCGGCACAGAACTTTAGAAAAAAAATACGAAAAAAATGAATGACGTATAAAACCCATTCCTTTTCAAAGGGGATCAAAAATCAAGGCCAAAAAAAATAATAATAATAATTATTATATAATAAAAAAAACTTTTAATCTTTATTATCAAGGCTTCAAGAAAAGGTCCACCAAATTTAGTATAAAATGAAAAACTTCTTCCTCTCTAAAAAAAAATATCTATAAAAAATAATAATAATAATCATAAACAGACAACAAAATGTGTTTAGGGAATTTGTGAAATATATAAAGAATTACTAAAAATATAATTAAATAAATAACTAAATTGCTAACCATATATATAGTAAATGTACAAAACAAAAAAAAAATTAATTTTTCTTAAAAAATTATCAAAAATGTTTATATGAATATAGGAAGCATACATACATAATTAATCTTAAAAAAAAAACCATATTTAGAAAAAGAGAGAAAAAGAAAAAAATATATATTCTCGTATATACAATATTTTTAAATGCGCTACACATATACCTGATGAAAATGAAAGAAAATTGTTGGAAAATCAAAAGAAAACAAAAAATTTTTAAATTATTTTCTTAACTTTCTCTACATATCCTTAAAAAGTTCCGTAATTTCATTATTTTCTTTATTCATATACATCGCAAAGCCTTCGCTAGAGTTTAATTGTTCGAAACATTAGAAATAGAAAATGAAAAAATTAACTAAAATTTGAAATTTGTAAAATTAAGAAAATTTTATGTCATTGCCAAGATATGTTTTAATATAAATCACGAAAAAAAAAATAAATAAATAAAAAGAAAAGAAAGGGAAATTAAATTTGCTTTAATTGTTGCATAAAACTTGAAAATCAAATATGTTTAAATTGTTAATAATGATTTGCAAGACAAAAATTTTGTGAAAAAAACGAAATTATATTAAACGTTAATCCATAATGTATAACTAACCGATAAATTAATAAATTATTAAAATTGAATTAAGTTTATGTAACTATCAAAAAAAAAAAGCAAAAAAAAATATTCAAACAAAATTTATCATCGAAATAAGTTCAATTCAAATTGTTTTCGGCATTATTTGCTGATTTATCAAATTAAACATATAAAGGAAGAGTACACCTCAGTGGCTGTCTTTGAGCTTAAAGCTTTACTATAAACACGTTTTCGTTTTTTTCCCATTCAATATTGGAAATCAGTTTGCCTCTTACTAAAGTTCACAAGTTTCCTCTTGGCCTGAATGAAACACACTCTGGGACAGTACTTTGATACTGAAGATAGAAAAATAGTTTAATTTTTTTTCCCAGCCAACGCATTAAATTAAAAGTTTTTACAATTTAATGCAAATTAAAATCTAATAAAATTAACTTTTTCAGAACGCGCTGCTAGTACTTAATGATAGTCATGCGCGATTCATGTAATTAAATAAAGAAATAAAGAACAATGGACGTCTGTCTAGAAGACCATGAATCGAAGGGCATGCCGAAATCAAAAGACAACCACTAGAACAAAAGCACAATCTTAAATTATCCCAGAGTTTTATCGAACGTCATCGAAAATCTAATCATCAATTGACATGAGGAAATCATCACAGAATATTACAAGTCCACCGCCGTAGTCAAATCATCAAATACTTCACCGACTTTGTCAAATCTACCAGTCAGGTTAAATCGGATAACCTTGATCGATAATCTTATACAAAAAATTTTCACGCACTAACCGACATGGCCAAATCGATTGAGAATCTTACGGCCCACTTCACGTTTTCGTATGGTAACAACCTTCAATCTCTTGCACGCATCGGCCTTAGTCGTCATCATTTCATGCTTCGATCGATATGGCTCTTAATTCAGCAAGAATATTATGTCTAAGTGAAACTTGAATCCCATGCATAGATCCCATGGATATAAGTAAGTCGATGCAAAGTCTAATGTACTAGTGGACGTGGCTAACTCGACACAGAAGTTTAGACAAGGCGAGGCTTAATTGATCGAAAATATTGCGAACCGACTAATATGTCTAAGTGCAAATGGAGTGGATATCGAATCAACGTGGCTAATTAGTAGATCGAGAATTTTGCTTATTGACGAATATTATTAAATAGATACGGTATCCCACTAGTCAACGGATATCAATTCGATCCAGAAATGCGTACACCAACTAATACACATAAATCAATAAACTGTTTTCGGACTAATTCGATCGAAAGTTTGTAATCAGTTTTCGCTATATATGCGCCATAAACATACAGTAATGAACATCTTTCATTTTACCTTAACATATGATTGAATGGTATGCTAGGCGATGGTACATATAAGCTCTTAATTTTTTTTCTGAAACATTTAATAGATCTTTTTATTAGTAAATGGCTATAAAGCGGATTTTAGTCACATCATTTTTTAAATGAAATGCTTACGCTAATGATTTTTCATTAACGGGCCTTGTAAGATTGATTTAAGCGAAATTTTCTTCTTTTTTTTTTTGTTTTTATTAAAGTAAAAGTTTATTGTGATTTGCTTAAGCATGCGCTTGAAAATATTTCAATAAAAATAGGTAAATAAAAACAATAACCATTCATGTAATCCGCTCCATAGCTTTAAAAACAGAAAAACACATATGAAACATAAACGAATACAATACAATAAAAAGAATAAATAAAATAATAATAATAATAATAATAAGAGCAGAAATTTTACATAAAAAATAAATAACAAAACGAGAAAAAAAAAATTCTTTAACATTTTTAAAAAGCAGATAATACATATTTTTGGAAAAATATATAAATTTTGAACACACGCCAGGAAACATGTTAGAATTATTACAAGAAAACAAGTAACATATGGACACAAATAGCAAAGTACTACTGAAGAAGAAAATAGAATTTAAAGTAAAAAAAAGAGGAAGCATTCGGATGAAAAATAAGCCGAATTTTGTTTTTATATACTATTAAAAAAAAAGTATTAAAGATTATAGCGATGAGTCTTCTAACGAATTGGAGGAACTAGGCTGCGACAACAAATCGAAAAAGAAATACAAAACAAACAAAGATAAAATACAATAATCATTAAAAACAAAAAATAGGATTTTAAAACGAAAATATTTTAAAAATTTATATAAAGCATACTACCGAACTATATATAAATATGTATGTATGTAAGTGTGTATAAATGTCTAATAATCCATTAAACGTTTAGATGTGGTAGAAAATACAACAAACAAAGTTAACCAAAAAACATGTATCTTTCAAAACTTATGAACAGAAATAAACCGGTTCTCGGCTCACGACGAATTTTATAAGAGCCACTACTGGACTACTGGATTATTTTTTATTTATTTTTTTTTTTTTATAAAACTAAACATCAAAAAAGTTAGGACATACTTTATATAGCAACCACCATTTCAAGTGTTTATATAAATAACGCACATTTTCCCATTAAATAACGCATCATTACCTCGGACTCAGCTTGCCAGGAGTCTATTCCTTCTCCGACTGTTTTGAGCCGTCTCTGTAACATCACTTTATAACGGCATGCAATTTTTTAAATTTCTCTCGTATTACTATCGATTCTCTTATTAGTCCCGGTCTGTCTTACTGGTAGGTCAAATTTAAATACTGTCTATATGTAAGACTTCAAATTGGCCTACAATATATTCAATCGTTTGCTTATCGGGACGATAACAACGTCGCTTTTGTACGTAAAATTCCCTCTAATACATAAAAAATGTACATAAAGTTACTATAAACGAAACCAACTCAATCTCAAAAAGAATAATTCACCAACATAAACTTTCTTCGTTTCTTTGGCATGTTTTTCTCAGCTTTTAATGCTCCAATATTAGAAGTAGCTGCGCTGATAGCTCTTTTGCTTTTTAGAAGACGAGGAGTTAGGCCTCTTACATATGACAGAAGATTATTTATGATACAATTTAATTGGCCCCCAGATCATTAGTGATAACATAACTTTCTTCCGAATAAAAGATTTCTAAGACCATGGTGATTCATCATGTATCGAAATATGAGCTAAAGATCTCGAAGGTCCCGACGTAGCAAATGATTCTTTGCTATAGAAGATAAACTTGACATATGAATATGTTAGCATGTTTCGTTATGATTTAAAACCGATTTGGAATCTGTGTAGAGAGATTAATTTCTAAGAAGACGGCTTAAAGAAACTGCACCCCTTTCTTGCAAGTCCGCGTTTTAGCAAAACGATTTCTACTCTATAAAGAACAAAACCAAAGTATCACGATTATTTTATTAACGTTTTTTGAAAATTAATTTGAAATATCTGCAGGTTGAGTAGTTCGTAAACAGACAGTGTTAAGAGAGTGCAAGACTTAGGAAATGAAGAAGTAATAAAGTATGAATAATTATACTTTTTCCCCGTTAAACCATACGAGACGATCTATTTATTTTAACGGCCATTCCCAAAGAACAGTTCATTTTCTTTCTTTCTGATAGTCCTGCCTTTAAGTCATTCATTTTAGGGACTGTATTGAAACCACAATATCAAATTTTATGTTGGCACACTTCCAAGACACTTTTTACTTCAAGTCATCTTATCCCGACGGTTGCTTTTTCAATATTGCCTGACAATTTCAATTTAATACCATTGCATCTCATTCGTTTGCTCTAGAAATACATTGCGCTTACGATGCCTAAGCTATTTCGAGTGGGTTAAGCGATACTATTTTACAGTTAATGGTGGTTAGGCTAGAACTTAACCTAAACTACATCTGAAATCTAAATACAGAAACATTCTTTAATTTAAACTTAAAAATGTAACTTTATAACACAGTCTCGATATTATTATAGGAAAAAATCTATTTTATAATAAAAGAAAATAACGTTGTTTTCTAGTAAATAAATTATTTAATTGAATAAATGTTGGAAATAATTTAGAAAACTCATAATACGTTGAGTGAGAGTTTAATTAATTAACATTTCAAATAAAAATGTTTAATAAGAATATTTATTAAAAACAATAAACGTAGAAAATCGATTTTTCTTTTTCATTATACTATACATGAGAAATGTGTCTTGACATTAGCGGCCATTTGGTTAATAAATAGAACATTAAATAGCAAATTGTGTTCAAAGGCTAAATGTGTTTATTAAAAACCTCAAAAGGAAGAGAAAAACGCAAAACTTAAACTGCCACAAAACTCAATACTATACGAGTCCTTTTTTTAGGCCGCTGATGACAAAATTTGAAAAATTTTATATTCCGTTTGTTACAAATTCTCTAAAAAAAACTAATTTTTTATGTTTATGAAAAATTGCAAAATCATTTGAAAAATCTTTTAGATTAACATACACAAAATATTGCATAATTTTTAGAAATTATTCGTTCTCGATAATAAATTAGATAAAAGCGTTAAACGAACTTTAGAAAGCAGAATATAAAATGATAAAAAATATGAAAAAAACAAAAAAATTTGTTCTTTTTCTCCAACAAAGTAAATAAAGTACGAAGTTAATAAACACTAACGGAATCGAACTAAAAAAAGGCTTGTGATGAGTTGTTATCAAATCAAAAAAAGAAAAGAGTAGAGAAAATATAAAAACATATCTAGAACGTCAAAACCTGTTTAAAGATAGAATAACATTAAAACGTGTTAAAATAGATATGGAATATGGCGAGATCGTTGCATATTTTGAGGCACGATACACACGAAATGATTACATTAATATATTAATGTACCGTTGATTGATTTATTAAATCAATTGCAATGATAATGATATTTAAGTCACACTCACTGTCTTTGTACTTTTTCTCATTTCTGTTCTCAAAATTCATTACGTTGAATGTAATATAAACCAGTCACCAATCGTTTAATCATAATTGTAGTAACGTATTAAAAACACATGATAAACTCAGAGCGCAAAGATGTTTCGTACAAAGATTTTAATAAGAAAATGAAATAAAATGAGATAATAAACTAAGAAAACAATCTCCTCAATTCTAATATTGATTATAAGTGATTATGAATATGTATATGAATATGAAAATATATAGAAAGACTAAGAAAATTTTAATAAGACTCTGTAAATTATTTGTTTATCATTTAGAATAAAAAAAAAAAAAATGTAAAATAAATTGTGAAAAATTTTAAAAATAACTTAATCTAATCTATGTTTGATGGGTTTTATGAAAATGTGAAAATAAAAACTTATAAATGTAAAAAACACAATTAAGCAGAAAGTAAAAAAGGTTTTCTTTCATATATGAGATCTATCTTTCATTTTACTTTTCAATCATCCATTCTCACCAAATTTTTTACTAATATTATTTATCACTTACCTTATAATAAACATCCGGTACGTATTGCTTATCAGATGATTCTCGTATATAACCCAATTCGGGTGCGTCTTTTGTGGGCACCAAACAATTATCTCGCACTAGAGCCATACATTGCGCCGAAACGGCATAACCTTCCATATGCACTTGTTTTGTTTTATCACCTGAAATATTCAATTAATCGTTTATCGTAAAGGAAAAGATTGAATAATGCTTTACCCGTAACGCAAACAGTAACGAATTTCGACCCAAAAGTACCATTCGAAGAATATTTGCAAGGATTTGGATGACGATTTTGTAATTCACCAGCCGTTATACATTCTTGAGCGGTTAGAAAATGAGTCTCAATACCACGCAACTGTTTCACGGTACCAGCAGCCGGATCATCAGTTATTAAATCAGTAAATATCCAGCCGACCTATGGAATAGAAAGAACATGAGATTAAAATAAAATATTTATAGAGTTTATTACAAATATAAAGTTAGAAATGTTGTCGAACCGATCGGTAAAAAAGAAAAGTAAAAAAAGCGAGCAAAGCGTACGAGTAAAGTGATTTGACAAAACTCTTCGTCTGTTATAAAGTAAAAGAAATCCTTCAGTTTTTACTTTCTTTCGAAAGAAGCAATAGCCAAAGAGGTTAACGAAAAGTTTAGATATATCTACGCTAAGTTTATATAAACATTTTGACTAAAAGTACTTGCTCACAACTAATAGAGACGATAGAGTATAGGCTCATTCTGAATAAGCCGTTCATTAGAGCAGGGATTATTACTTTTTAAAAACGCGACCGTTACAAATGCCGCTCATCTCCTATACTCTTTTCTATAGCTGCAATATTTTCCATTTTTTGCACACCCATAACCATTGCAATATTCGGCAATTATGAGCCGGACTTTGTTCATAGCATTCTGTCAAGTAGAATGTAGCATTTTACTTGCTACCTTGGATTTTGTTTTCGCAAAGCACTCTCGCTTGTTTAGAACAGATTTATCAATAATCTTCGACAAATTTTTATGGAAGATGACATTAAAACTATATACAAGCATTATAAATACATAACTTCTCGATCGACAAATCAATCTGTAATGAACACATAATGCAATGGATATGAAAAGAAGAAAAATTAATTTCTAACGTCTAACATAAGTTTTATTATTAAGAGATTGTTTATTTGGGCTGTTATTGTATTATACCCGAATATCATATGTAAATAAATAAATAAGTAATAATCATCTATAGCAACCATATCTAAGCCTGACGAATTTAGACCAATATCTTTACTTATATCTTCCTCATGTTATATAAAAACTTTACCTTTCTTAAACCCAAAGCTTTGGCAACTTCTTCTACGTCATCTATTGCTTCATCATCCAAAAATTTTATCGAATCACGAGTAGTTTCTTGTGGAGGCTCGTAAATGGCCGCTACTTTTGCTCGTATTCCCAAGGGAACATCTGTATTCATTTCGTAAGTACCGTAAAGAAAACCCATACGTTGATGTCCAGTAGTACGCCAATAATTTAAAAATCTCTCTACTATATTTGTATTCTCAAACATAACGTTATCCACATGACGATAGACCTGGCGATTTAATGTAATGGCCGACGGTTGACATTTAGAACATATACCTTTAGGCCAAGGTAAGTGTTCGCGGCAACCGGTTTTAATGCGACAATTGATATCATCGAAAACCACATATTTGCCACGATCGATACCCGAAGTTTGCTTTCGTATGTACGAATGAAAAGACAAATGTTTAATTTTATGTTCTTTCAGATATGATTCATCGTATGGTTCCATGGGCGAACAATGAACGCAACAACCATTAGAAGCATGATGGCATCTATTAAACAAAAAAGAAAAGAACACATTAATTTTTTTTTACTTTATCATTAGATCTTTAGCGAACTTACAGTTTACTATCTCGACCACGTTTAATTAAACCGTCTTCTTTAGACAAAAGTTGATCGACTTCATCTTCTATAACAATATTGGGTTTGGAAAAATTGTCAGCTAATGAGCCAGGAAAATTTTCAAAATTGTCAATGCTAGCAGTACTGGTACGCTTAAAAAATAAAATTAAGACTGAATTATGAATATTTTTTCAGAACATTTTTGTTACTTACACGGATAGAACTTCCGGCTATTTGCTTTAGGTATATCATATCGCCATGCTTAAGGGTGATACCAACTTGTTGCGATGCATTGGCATAAAGCTTAAAAACGTAAAGAAAATTATTGTTTGAAATAAGCTTTCACGACAAGTAGTAAAAGCGCGGCATTTTCTCGTTGGGGTCTTTTTAGCGGCGGAAGTATTAGAAATGCCAGCACTTGCTTCTGATCAATTTATTAGCATTTATACAAAAACTTTGGAAACTCAAAATTGAGAACATCGGATAAACAACAACAAAAATTTGGATGAGCTCTAAACAAGGTCACTTTGTCTTGAATCGACTTAAAAAACTTGAGAAACTTGACTTTCATTTGAGTGAGGCTCTCAAGTCCTTAAATTTTAGATAGATGAACTTGCATAAATCTCTTAATTTCCAAAAATACAAGTTTATAAACACCGAAATAAAGTGTTAAATAAAATTACATCTGGAAACAACAGGGAATAACACACGACATCAGCTTTCTTATAAATTTCAAATTGAAGATATTTGAAAAGTACGCTAAAAATAACGCGCCACCAAAAATCAGATTCTCTAACAGTCAGTAGACCAAATTTCGTTAAAATATCTCAGAAAGTGTAATCTGTAAGTTGAACACAATAATACATGGACAGACATCAGACAGTCAAGCTTAAATCTTAGATCTTTCTGTGTGTTATACACCTCTGAAGAAACTTGTAATATCCTGTACCTCCTTCTTTTGCGGCGACATTTTTAACTCGTTCTCCTTTCTCGGCAATTTTTCCTTCGCAAGAGTGTCTTTTTCTGCGTTTGTCAACGACAGCCTGTTGTTATGTCATAATTAAATAATTATCCTTTTCTTATAAGTCCAGTACAATGAGGGCAATGAACAAATTTTTTTTAAGTTCAGTACAATGAAGGCAAATTTTTATAAGTCCAGTACATTGCCCGGTTCATTGGAAGCTTTTGAACGAAGCTATATACTTTCTAAAGACATCTCTTCGTGTCAGAGAAGTTAGAAATCAACAGCTGACGCATTAGATTATAACTTCCCAATAGAGACTCATTTGGCATAAGGAGTCCTCTTGGAATGCACGAGGAAAAGATCGAAACGCAATTTCTATCACAACGAAAGTGAATGCTATAGCATTCATGTTTGTTAACGTATCAAAGCGAATAAGCATTATTCGGTAAGTGAGGCTAGAAATAAGTTGAATCTTATAAATCGACTTTAAAAAGGAAGAAAGTGGCCTTTCGAACAAGCTGTAATGGAATATTCTATTTCTTCTTGATCTAACACAAAATCTAAAATCTTTAGATCATCAAATAAGTTATAATTTGGCGAACATTTCTCCATAACTTACCTCATTTGAAAAATTTCTTTCTTTAAATAAGCCAAAGCCATCAATTTTTAGAACCTTTTGTACGGATTCGTAAAGTTGTTTAAAGCTGGATTTCGGTGAGATCTCAATACGTTTGATGCCTTCCGGTGATTGTACTCGAATTAACTGCAAAGTTAAAAGAATATAAGACAATATATTGTGTTTCTTTGCCATTTCATTATAAAATCGTCCACATTACTCATATCGAAGACGTTACATAAGTTAACTTAAATTGATTAACAAGTTTTGTGGTGAAAAAAATATTTTTCAGCAAGACGATGCAACGTGCCGCAATCTGACAATGATAAAAAAAAAAAATTAAGGATCCTACGAACTTATTGAGTGATGTGTTTGTTATAAAATAGAAAAGTTACTAATGGAAGATATTTAGTTTTTTTCTTAAAAATGCAAAGTGGTCTTTGATCTTAAGGTTAATCTCTAATAAGGATAATGGTATATAATAACTAAAATAGGCAGATAATATGTTCACCCGAAGTAATTGTAGTAGAAGTTTTTGGCAACAACGCATCCAACAAACGGTTGGTTAGAATCATTTTCAGCGTATTTAATGCTTGTTTTACACTTTCAGCCATTGAGAGCTTATCGGGCCTCTTTTGAAAGTAGTTCTTTGGTTGTTAGTCAATATGTGATACATATAATTCTTCAAAAAAGCAGTGCGCTCATCTGTCAGAGGTGATTAACCCAACGTAACAGAACTTACAAACGATAATTAGATGTTATCGTGAGTTACTTCAGGCATTAAACCTACAGATTCTTTACAAGAAAATCCAAAAGGAAGATGATAAGGCTTAGAGAAAGCCGGTTTTAATCTTTTAAACATAAAAAGAACTTCCACACATATTTTTCTTTTACGCATACAATTGTGGCAAACAATGCGCACTTATTTTGCCGGCTGCTGTGTATTCTGAGAGGATCTTAAGCAACCTTTTCTTTTTTCCGAAACACGGCTGCATTTATTTTCCGCTTCTATTTTTTTTCTTTTCCTTTTAAATATTATTAGCACACAGCAATTTATCAAATTCAAAAACTTACAATATTTGAAGTTGATTTCGACATCATGTTGGGCTGTGTACATTTGCTGGGTCACCAATTTTATTTTATTTTTTTAAAGACAACACGCTTTCGTTTCGCGTTAAAAACTGTTGCACAATTACGTTTTTGTTACCAAAACTGCTTCATATGTATGTAGAGTTTTGTTTTTTAAAAAAATTAAGTTTTTTTTTGCGTTTATCGAATTTTCTATTTAAAAAATGCAAAATAATTAAAAATTGAAACCAATGACAACAGTTCAACTCTAGAAAAAAATCGCCAATTCATTAAAATGTCATAACAAAACAAAAACAGGAATGTTTGAATAAAAATATGATTCCATTCATATAAGAATGCTGGTTGGTACAATACGCCTAAGATAACAATGTCTAACAGATGGCGGTTTTGTAATTGTAATTAAGACAGGGATACTAGATGAAAATAGAAATTTGTAAAGAAAATCGTTATGCGTTTTATATACGTTTTATAGTTTAAATTTTCTATTACTCTTCCGGATAGTCATAAAATAATATTAAAATGTTGCTACGTTTGTTATTATTTATTTTATTCATTTATAAAAAATTGTCCTTGTTTTGAAACTTAGAAATGATTCAGTTATTAATAATATTGTAATCAAACTCACAGTAAAATTAAGGAAAAATGTGAAATGGAAATAAAATGTTAACTAACAAGAGGAAGAAAAAAAAAAGAAAAAGAAAAGAGCAAGGTAATATAGTTCATTGATATGAGTATTCTTTGAATTTTGAAATTTTGTACTAAAGTTAATATTTTGTCACAAACAAACAACAGAAATACAGACTTAAAAATAAAATATTTTTAAACACACAAAGAAATTTCAAATGAATGGAGATATCAGTTTTCGGATGAATCTTTTAGTAATTGACAATATTTTGTGTTATATGAGCCTACGGCGTTCCAGCGTTTTTTATTCAATACAAAACAAAAAACATTTTCGTTTCCAAATAGTAACATACAGATAATATAATATATACGACGCTGAAATGTGTGCAAGTTATTGGACTGTCTCGTCTTCTAAGCTAGAAACTAATACTATGAGAATATCAAAATTCTACACTAACGTTTTACCTACAGTGGACGTACTTAAGTCGTTGCTTTTGACCACTTTTATGGAAATTTTTAATAGAAATAACGCTAATGACTGATTGTCAACAACATTAAGACGACCAGAAAGGTGACTTTTTTCGAGGGTACAGTACCAAACTAATTTTGCATGAAATTGTTTGTCAAAAAATTTTACATGTATTGGATAAGCAAAGTGTAAAAAAGGTTGGTAAATAAATTTAACTTCAACTAAGTAACCGATTTTAAGTGTTGAACTGCTTAACCAAGCTGATATATTAAATCGATTAAAACTTTATTTATTTAGGAACCAGACTACTAAATAACGAGGATTCATAGGGTACTTTCCATCAGTGATGAGTTATTTATAAATGAAATTCCTTAACTCTTCTACTTCTTTACGTTTCTTATTTAATTAATATTTCCTTACATATTTTTTATTACTTGACTTCAAGTTTTGCACGCAATTTCCTAAATAAATATCTAATTGATCATAATTTATAGTTAGCAAGTCGTAGTTTTTGTCGAGAGGTAGAGGAAGATAAACACAACTATAAGGTTAAGTAATAACATTAATTTAATTCGAAAAAAAGTTGACACGAAATTGCTATCAATTCGATTAATTATTTTAATTGAAAAGTATGCTTTACATTTTTATTATTGAAAAAAAATGAAAACTTATACTTTAAAAGCTTTTTAATATTTAGACAAAAAGTAGGCTTTGTGTGCTTTAAACATTAATCAAATAAGTATTAATCATTGTTCTACATTGTTTTTTTTTTTAAATTTAAAAGTTAGACAAAATAAAATTTAAAAAAAGAAAAGAACAATTTGTTATTATTTTTATCACAAAAATTTTCTTAAAAAAAGTAATACGATTTTTTAGATAAGTTTTCCTTGTGCGGCTTTACTTTCTTTTTTCTTTTTTTGTTGTAAAATTGTTAAAGTTTTTTTAAGAGTTATTTTTTTTTTTTGGAAAATTTCATTTTATTCAAATTTTATTCTTTAAAAAACTTGCGCATGCTCTGTCATATAGTGGGCATAAATTTCCTTTACTCAACCTTGTTTTTATGAAAAGTGAGAGTTAATTTCTACTGAATTCACCCCTTTTTCTTACCTCTACGTTATTCTCCTGTTATAGGAGGTAAACGCATATTGGTTACGAAAATTTGCGGAAACCTTTCTTTGTCAAACTATTGCAAAAAAAAAAAAAAAAAACAATAATAATAAACAAAAGTATTTCTTATCACGAGTTTAACTAACACACATGTGCCTCTTGCAACAAAGCCTTTGTCGGCCATTATCGATATCAATTCGCATAAACTTGAGACTAACAGATATGTTGCCTGATTACCGTACAACATCTTTCAGTCTGCATCGGTTGCAAATCCTAAACGGTTGCTTAAAGCGGAAGTAAATCAACAAAAGGCAAAAGGCAAAAAAACAAAACAACATACGCACGCAGTACATTTTTGAAAACATTATTTACAAAACATGCTTAAGTGATTCTATGGTGTCGTTATATTAAACACAATAAGAGATTGTTGATAAATTGATTTAAAATGAATTCAACTGAAAATCTTTTGGAAATATTTTTAAAGAAAATAAATCAAAGTGCTGATGCATGATTAAGAAAGAAAGAAAAGAAACTTTGTGCAATGATGATGAATGTGTAATAAATTCTCATTTTTTTTTTTTTATTTTTTATTTTTATTTCGTCAAGAATAATTTGTTATATAAAAAAGCTGTTGTAAACAAGAAGGGAAATTTGTTTTCAAATTCATTGTCAGAATAAAATCGGTTACGTATGAAATATTTTAAATAAATTTCTTTTGTGCAAAAGGTATCTAAAGAAAGGTGTTTAAGGAAAACTCTAAAGAAAAAGTTCGAATCGTTACGGAGTCAAGTTTATATAAAAACCCATCGCTGAGGTTCAAGATTATAGAGAGACAAATCCCATCTAATATTAAAGGGATTTCAAAGGAATTATGCTGGTAATAGGTTTTCAGTTAAGCATAAAAGCTAATTAAAAAATTCGTAGAACAAAAATGGTAAAACAATTTTATAGTTAAAAAAAAATTTAATATTTTCTTATGCACTTTTCTGCTTTAAGTTCAATTTATTACCTTCAATGATTTTCTATTAAGTAAATGTATCTCGTCTTTAGCGTGTACTTTATTTGAAGATAATTTATCTTTAAGTTTATTGCCAAATGAAACCCAGATACAGTTAGACAGAGCTCGATCTACAGAAAGTAAAGGAAAACATGCTATATAATGTAATAATTCGTATTAAATTAGCCATCATGGACGTAACATTAGAAGTTAGTTCACTGTTTTGATTAAAAATGATTTTTATTCCTGAATGTGTATTGTCTTTCCTTACGAATTTCTTTTCCCCAAACGATCTAAAATTTTTGGATAATAATTTTCTAATATGATTTAATTTATTTTGAAAATTTTATTATAAATAATTTACAAAATATCTTTTCAATGTCAAAGTACTGATGCTATAACTTCCTTTGTTGAACTTGGATCGCTTTAGTTGCGACGTAACTGAGTATTAAGTTTAATTCACTATTTGCCACTTCATCAATTCCTCAGTTCAACAACATTAGGTTCCTGTTATAATTACAAAATCTATATCATTTCTTCTAAGAGCGCCCGAATGTTAATTTCAGCAAATTCTAACAAATACTTTACTGAGCTTATTCATGATCATTTCAAGGAGTTTGAAAAAAAACTCCAATTAAGAGTGAAGCGCTCCTTACCAGCACCGTAGCCACTTGTGAATTGTTAGTTATTTAAAAGACAAAAAAAAAAAAGAAAAAAACAAATAGTCTGTAACCCATAATAACGAAAACAGTTACTTTTGTCGTCTATCCAGGCTAAAAGTCACTTTTTTATTCAAGAAACTTTTGTCTCTGCTAGAACAGATTCTCCGTATCTACGTAGCTTACGAATATGTACTACTTTCTTTAAAGAATTCAAGTGTTGTACGACTATCAAAATATTTAAAATTGAGAAAAATAACTTCGAAGCACTCATATAAAACAAATTCTCTTGAAAGTTATTTAAGGTTTTTACGAAAAATAAAAGTTTAGTTTGTCGTACATTACTTAAGTCTGTATTTTTCTTTCAACGTGTTGTTTAGATAACTTTTTCTCAATATTTTTACATATTGTTAGAAAATTTAACTCTTTTCATACTTTTTGCTACTGAACTAGAGGAATTCATGGAATTAATATTTTATATATTACTTGTATACTTACCTTCATTTTGGCTGCATATTTTGCGCCAGTGATTGTGGAAATATTTAAAAGCATACTTTTTGTGGTTTTATGTGAATGTAAAGAATCCTTTTTAATTACATAATAGCCGTTTTAAGAAATATAGAGCCTAATATCGGGAATGTATTTAATTCCTTCTGGATATATGAATGAATGAATAAATGAAAAATGTTTAAGACATTTTTTTTACGCTATATTAGTATAGAAATTCCACTTATATTAGTTCTTTTTTGTCTCGCTTTATAGCGGGCTGGATAATAATTGCTGTATAAGTCTTTTAGCTTAAGAATTTCCTAGAAGCTAGAGAACTGTGAGGATAAATAAAAAATCTTCTTCCAGCTCTTAGTATTACGTCAAGAAAGTGAGTAAACATTAGTTAAGTGAAGTAAGGAAAGTATAGATCAAAAAGCATATGAAAGGCTAGTAATGTGATGCTAGTATGTAAGAACACAATATTGATAAACGGACGGGGCAAATAGATATGGCTGAGCAATCTCAAAGTTTTATCTTATTCATTGATATAGACACACTATGGGGTCTTTTAAGTCCGATTTTGAATTTTGTTGAATTAATAAACGGAATGGCGAACTTTCAATGCAGACTTATCTTACGATAGGCGATAAAGAAAACAAATGAAACATTTCCAATGACATGAAAGGCTTTCTCTTAAGGGACAACATCGTCTCTTTAGTATTTTTATTTTCTAACTGGCTAAAGTGATTCTTTCAATAATTAAAAGGGATCTAGTACGGTGGGAGTGAAAAGTCGACTTTCTGAACATATCCACAGAACCCTTAGATTAAGCGATACTTTTTTTTTTTTTAACAAAGATTCAAATTTGCGGTAGCTACATTGTAGCCGGAGAGCCCCTTACGTTGAAGGTGGTTGAATTAATAATTTCTTTTTACTCTCATTCTCATTTCCTTATCTTTCTGCCAAATTTACACTATATTAGGCCGTTAAAGTTGTCTTTAGCCGATTCCATGGGCGATTTCCGAATGATTTTTTCCTTAAAAGAAAGCATTTCAAAGAACGGATTATGTTTCAAATTCAATTTTTCCAAAAAATCACAAATTACTGTCTATGTTTTGAGTCGTATTTTCAGCAAAGTTCTAGCTCATTGTTCTAAGACCAAAGAAAATAAGAGAATTGTGTTTCGCTGCATCTCTATTTCGTTTTTAAAAAATTTGGAAAAAAGTTTTTGTACACTTTGAGAGTAAAAACACGCTAATAGTACAACTTTTTTTTTGGTATAAATCTACAAACATGATACTAACTTTAGTATGCCTGAGGTGATATTAACCTTTAAACACTTTAAGCATAGAGTTGAGAGGCAAACGATAGTTTTTTATACTTGAGGATTACAAACTCATTATTCTCTCCTTCTCTTAATAAAATAATTAATTAGTTCAATTTAAATCGATGTTATGATAAAAGACATTATTGGTTAAGTGGAAATTTTGTCAAGAAATCTAAATTTGTTCTCTTTTTCCCCAACATTACTTATTATTCTTTCCTAAACAGCAATAGTTTTTTCTTCTTTTATAGATTTCTTTGAAGTCACAGAAAAGTTAAGAATTTATTCCCGCATAATTCACACATTAGCCTTAAAATGTTTTTCTTGTCATAAGTAGAAATCAACATATTTTTACATACTTTGAAATGGATGAAAAGATAGGAAAAAAAAGAATAATCACATACAGCGTATACGCGTTACATCGTTATCCTTTTGATTGAAGAAGTATTGTAATCAAGTGACTGCAAATGTCAAATCAAAATATTCTTTAATTGGATATGAAAACCATTTTTAGTTTTGAGTAAACAAAATCAAACATAATTGGGGTTCCTTTAATATTTCTCTTAAATACCTAATAAAAAATTTTGCTTTGTTTCCTTGCGACAGCATCGAAAATTCTAAGGTGATGTTGTTAGCCTTGGTAGTCCCAGTTAAGTAAAGCGTCTCCAATTGCGTACAAGTTTTTTTTAAATCCTTTTATATATTCCGAATGGATTATTTTGCACAGTTGACTTTTGATTTTCTTCTAGAGATTGTAGATTGATTTATTCAAGTTTGTGCGATAAAATTTGAAGTAAACAGACAGAATTTGTAATTTTAACCGTTTTTTTTATTAGATTGCGATTCTCCATATCATTTCTATGAAAGCTGTTTCTTAGCAGTGCTTCTACTTACATTTGTATTTGAATCAAATACCTCTGCCACTTAAAGCAAAGAGTTTTGTCAATTTACACATGTTGCACAGGATTCACTTTAACGCGGTTAATCGTTATAGATTTTTCAGAAATAAAAAGTTTTTTTTGATTAACTTCGTAGAATTGAATTTTTTTCACGAAAATATTTGCGAAACATGCTTCTCCAGATATAAGAATTAAAATTTAAAGTATTTCTTTTTAATTTATATTTCGATCAGCGTACTACAGAGCCTCTTATGCTATGCATATCTGCAGATATTGGCTGCGGTGTTGCAAATTTTTCAAAATTTTCAAAAATATGTATATTTTTTTAATATTTGCGTATACGCTTAATAATCTGCTCAATTATTATTATTCTATTGCCTTCCATTCTATTCCACAAAAATGATCAGAAAAAAACAATTTTCTTTTTACGCTATTATACAGGCATTACCCCTTAATTCGAATGTTTGTTTTTAAGGTTTTGCTTCTTCAAGCAAAGGGTAGGCTTCGTTAACACTAAATTTAATATTGAAATTTCGATACAGTCATTATCATTATCTTATTATTATGGAATAAATTTTTATTGTTATACACTTCATAATGATTTATTTACATAGAAGCATTGAAATTTTATTGCTTATATACACGTAAAGTGGGTTACAGACGGTTTGCGAGCATGGGTCAGTAAATGTGTATCTCATATATATGAAATTTAAAATAAGTGAAGTAAGTTACATTTACTTTGGGCCAAATCTTAAATATCATCTTTATTAAATACTTTAAGTGGATATACGAGTATTGTAAAGCATTTCATTAAGCTGACTAATTCGCACTATTCTAGCATTGATTTTATCCTGTTAGATATTTCTGGAAAAGTATAGACAGACATCATTGCATCATCATACATATATCATTTCGCACTGATCAAAAACAGATATATTTTGCAGAATCTCTAATATGCAATTTAAGGTCTTGTCACCGCATAATCAAATCCTGCAAAGGATTGTAAATAGGTAGAGACAGAGATACTTAAAGGAATATCGTCTAAACATGATATAAGTGTTCTCACATTTCGATGAAGCATTAATTCTAGCTGCGACCAAACATGTGTTGGAAATTGAACTCGGATATGCCTGCTTGGTAGTCGCGCATCTTGTCTATGCTATGCGGTAGTCCATTTCTAATTCTCTTATAGACAAATAACTGTACATAAAGTAGCAGGTGAAAGGACGAATAAGATTGAATCGCTTGAGAATATTTCTCTCATTAAGAATAGACAGATTTTGCAAGAATCTTTCACACACTTCGGGTGTCGTTATCGCAATAGAAAATTCGGAACTGGACTATAGTTGGAAAATAGTAAAGGATCACATGTTAAAATCAATTCATAGTTTCCCACTGATAGCGATTGGATATAAACACTACAGCATACCTTCGGCGCACTCGTGGCCATTACTATCGGAGTGCCAAGTGACAATAGATAGGAAAGCGAAGGACATAGGAAGCACGAACATAGTAAATCCGTTTAATTAAGCATACATATAAATATTGCCAAGTCTCCGATACAAGAATAGACAGACATATAAGAAGAATGGATTATAACAAAACAACCAAACAAAGCAACAGACAAAATTGTTATGATTGAATCGACTGGGAATTCGTTATTGATGAAGAATAGATGGGTGTACCTTAAACATACCTTCAAATGTTGTCAACGATGTAGTAAATCTAGTGTGCTTTCGTTGATGTACAAAAAAAATATTTTGATAATATTGAAGATTATGTAAAAGTAATGTTGAAAAAGTCTTTTAATGTCACAAGCAATGCTACGTTTAATTCTTTTCAAGGCAGCCTGAAGATATGTTAAGTATTATTTTATCTTTTTTTAATTTTATATTGCAATTTAATATATTCCCAATTAAATTGAATTCATTCCGAGAAAATCTAAAAGTCAATTTAAATGACATTTTGCAGCCTTACATGAAATCCGCAACATACGTACTGAGTTTTATTTGAACAGTTGTCCGTAGGGATTGTTTTTAACTTAATTTGCAAATTTATACATAAGCAGATGACCTTTGACACGTTTTTTCAAAAAAGATGAAAATAAATCGAATGCACACTTTTTTGTATTTTATGAAATAGCTTTTACTTTAGGCGTAAATCACAACCACATAATTTAGTATTTTTTGATTATATTTTGTGTTATGAGATTTATTAATTGGAAAAATAGCTATTGATTTTGATAATAATAATAATAAATGAAATAAACGCAATCGAATTCCTATAAGCGTTGCTATTAACTACTTTTCATATAAAATACATAAAGCTAAAGTTTACTTTGCAATTTAAGAGAAGGGGACTCACTCTACTCACATATTAGTATTACTCTTAATCTACTAAGTTTCAAGAGTGATTAATTGAAAGCTGCACATAATTCTAATTGAATAAATTGAATTATTAATATTCCCATGTAAGCATATAAATAGTGCTTTTTTTATCATAAAAATGGGAGACTATGAATGAAAGTCACTTAAAACTTAATAAAAACATTTAAAAGTTTTATAATCATTTCTTCTTCAAGAAATTAAGAATCTAATTTAATAAATCTTAGGAAACTAGCAAAAAGGAATTTAAACATAAATATGAGTATAGTGTTAGGCTTTCATTTTTAATTAATTCTTAAAAGGCTTTCAAAATGATAGCAAATTTGAAAACTTTCCTAGCTTCACTCAAACAGTAAAAAACTTGTAAAGATTAGTTGTTTGGAGAATTTGCAACAAGAATTTAAAAATTATTTAAATCTAATATCAACAGATTTGGCATGAGCCATCTGCAAGTCAAGCGGATATTTGGCACACAGCGTAAGGGTGTATTGTAACCGTGTAGTGTAAAATTCAATTGAAAAAAAAAGAAAAAAATCATATAATCTATAGTCCTACATCTCGATAACGATGTAGTAGATTTAAAAAATATTGATTTTTGTATGATTGGCAATGCAAATGCTTTGAAATAATCATAAACACTCTCTAAAGACATCTGCTAGCGCATTAGAAAGTATTAGAGTTACAAGTTAATCGGCAAGCGATCAAGCTGTAACTTTCTAGTAGGGGTTCATTTGATAAAGACATTCTTTTTCGGGTGCTTATGGAAAAGGGCGACACTTTTAAACAAGAAATTTATATCGGTTAATCAGTTATATTCTACGTATCCTAAGAGGCTAGAAGCACCTATTAAGCCAATAACAAAATTGATTTTTTGAAAAATTTATCTTAAAAATAATGGTTGGAACAAATTGTGTTGAGTTGCAATCCTAAATTGACAAGAGAGGCTTAAAAAAAGGTTGGAGAGTAATTTCTTCGTCTTCACACATCATAGAGATCGTAATTGCGGTATCAAGAGGAAGAGAGATAAACAGAGAGGCAAGCCGATAAACATGTCTAAATCGATTCAGCTATTAATGCTGGTCAAGAGTGTCTATAATTTGATAACAAAGTTCTTTGATATATACTTTGATGCGCTAAAAATATTTGACAAATTTAAGATACCTATTAGGATGGGCATAAGCAAGCGAATTCTCTGACAAGTTAATATAAAATATAAGAGTTGTTGACTTGCAATAAAATAAATGCACAAAGGAGACGAAGCCCTTAATTTTGCAAAATAATTTTTTTTGCATCGTTCTATTTATTTATCTTTACTTGCTATTATATATTGTAAACAAATTTATACGTAAGTGGTATTGATAGAGAAACTTTACGCTTAAGTTTATTAACTGAATATGACTATGTTGCAGGCATCATTAGAAGATTCGTAGAATTTTTACGCTTTTTTCCCTGTCCTGAAAGCAATTTATTTATTATTTTTATTTTTATTTTTACAACGATTTTGCTAAGAAATTTTCTGTGGATAAAAGATATCGCACAAACTGACACACAAGCTGAATGTATGATTTACTTCTTGTTTGTATTCCTTACTATTTTATGCTTCTAAGTTAAAAATATTGTTATTTTACAACATTTTGATTATCTTTAAGGAAATATAAGTTGATTTGCTTAAGTTCGCTTCAGTGGGCTGTAATTTAAAATCAGAGACTCTTTTATTTTGAACAATCATTTTGAATTGTACTTCCAAGCAAATTCTACGTAAAGTTAATAAAACGAGAATCTCCGCATTCAAACAAATATTTTAATAGTGTTGCTTAATATCTGTTTAATTCTAATCTCTTTCGTTTGCAGGTACGTAATAGGTAAGCAATTTAAGTCTGCAGGTAAGTGTATATTTAATTCATATTAAAAAAATTTCTTTTCTGAATCATTAAATTAAGTAAGACGGATTTTCATCTCCTCTCAGTTATAGATGAATTCGTTTTAATGAACCTTCCACAAATTCACTGCGTTCTGTTTAGCAATACACGCTTAGACAATTTATGATTTTGTATCTGTCCATTCAAATACTACACAAGTTTTATCTTTAAATTTAATTGAGACTAAATTACTCTTAATTGTTCGAAAAAACTTGAGGGAAATAAAAATTATTTTAACTCTAAAAATTAAATTATACGGGAGAAAATTTCTGCTCGATAGTGACTTGGTGGACTCTAAACTTTCAAATTTTTTTAGGCTATGATCCCATCTTCTTATATACCTAAGCATGAGGCATATTTCCTCTCCCATAAACGGGTATTTCTAAGGGGCTGAAACTGACTATAGACTAAGACAACATTTTCTTGAAACAAGGCAGGGTCAACCGCTAACTCCCGTTTACTAGTTTACAGTAACTTCTTTAAAATATATTGTTGTTGTTCAACAAAATAACTCGAAAATTCGCTGAATATAAGTTTACATGGGAAGACATTAGGTTTTCGTGCGGACAGACAAGCTTAAATCGATTCAGATAATAATATTGAATAATATAGAGAATGAAAGGCCATTTTTTAATATTAGGTCGAGTCATAAATAAATTTCATTTTTCCTAACTTCCTGGCTTTACCTAAATTATCCAGATGGCGGCGAATTGTTGATTGTGATGTGAATATACGCGGTCAATTCCGTCCATCAAGCGGATAGGCTCATGGACGAACTCACAAAGAGTTATAACTAAACTAACTCAGAATATACTTTAAGGGGCTTAGAAAGCGTATTTACGGGGCATTACAGATGATATGATCAATCTGCTACACTCTTATCTAATGCAGGCAAACACATATATAAAAATTTTGTACAAATTATTTACCATACAAAAAAGAATTATGTCACTTATGTTTAAACGTTTGCCATTTAAGCGTAAAGTCAATATGTGTCAGAAAGAGAGACTTTTTTTTGCTGTTGACGATGGTAACATAAGTTCAATAAAACATAAATCATTTATTAAAGAGTTTGGAAACTGGAAGCAAAAGATTATGAAGAAATTATTTAATTTTAATAGAAAATAGATATCGATAGAGGAAAAAAGTAAGATTTATTATTTCTTTATAAAAAAGTTAACATATAAAATTGAATTGAAGTTGAATTGCAATTTAAATTGAATTGATTTGATGAATTTGAAATTAAAATTATTATAAATAAATTCATGGCCTTATGAAGGATAACCACAAAATAAAATAAATTACATGAGATTGTTTTTTGAATTTTTTTATTTAAAAGTACTTTTATAATTAAATGAAAGAAATAAATATTTTATATTTCAAATTCATATAAGAAAAGATTTTTAAAGTAATTAAGACAAAAGATCATCTCGTATTTATTCACATTAAAAATATATTTCTAAATTTATATATTAAAAGTAAAAAAATTTTTGAATTTATTTTATTTCGTTTTTATTAAATTATGAAAGATTTCGGGAAGGGGGGGGGGGGGGGGGATGTGGTGAAAGTAGTTTCCCGCAAATTCTTAGAATTTCAATTAATCTTGTTTACTTTTATATGTGTTTATTATACTGTTACATAAATCACAATCTAATAAAAGGCAACAACAAATTTGGTAAATTTGGTAAATTTGATGAAGAGGAAATTCCTTTGAATGTGATACATACCGCGGTCATAAAGAGACATATTTGCAGCTGGTAATAAAAGTAAAGATTGGCAAAGAATTTCCGCGAAATCTGACATGAATGGGATTAGTGAAACTACGTATTCGCAGGTATCGCAGAAAGAGACGCAGAATTTGTGATTTTCGTACAGTTTATAAGCAGAGCATTTTGCTTAGCCGAGACAGTCGATAAATAATATTAGAAAAGTAATCAAGTGTTGAAGAAAATAATTCCTTTGTAATAAATTGTAAAATAATTGAGATTATAAATATTTATTAAGAAATAAAGGAAATTGTAAATACCCAAAACCCATTCACGATCTAGCCTTGCGAACTGTGCCTTAAAGGTAAAACACGAAAGCCAATTTTTGTAACAATATAATAAATATCTAGCAAGGCTGGTATATTTAGTGTTTAGTTTTTTAGCTCAATAAATGGAATAGATGTGCAGATAAATACGTAATTGGCGTGAACTGGGAAATTAACTTAACTCCATATAATTTGATTTTTTGTCTATTTTGTCGGTAGGTCGGTGAGTCAATCTCTCTCTGTTGTCTGTCTGTTGATAACATTCTAAATTCTTGTTTCAACATTTCGACTCTCGCGAAGTGAAATACAAAATATTCTTGAATTATTTTACCGTTAGCGAAAAATAGGAAAATTAGATAACCAGCGTCAAGCTAGAGATTGCTTGCTACATTATTGGGTATATGTCGAGTGTGCCACTATTTGAAAAAGTAAAAATTGAAGTTCGAGTTTATATTATTAAGTCTCATGCGCATTAAGTTTGTATACACATATAAGCTGTAATGCACTGAAGTATGGAATGAGACACCATCACTTTAAAACATTGCTACTGTTAAAAAAAAAACGAAAACAAAAAACCATGAAATCATAGAAAACATAAAATTCTATTTGCACAGAGCATACTTTTTTCTTTTTTATTTGATTTTATGTTAATTAAGGACATTTCCTCTCAAGTGACTATAATTAAACTGTCACTTTCACTGCTTATATCTCTTACGAGAAATATTGCGACATTAACAGCCATTCGTTAACATACCCGACAACATTTTTCCTTACTTCTGTTTTCAGTTTTACGGTTCACTTAGTCAACAACGTATCACATCGTATCGCAATAGATGTGACATTTTGCTTGTTGGCTAACTAAGCCATTAATTATCCACAGAATATTGTATGACTGCGTTTGGGAAAACGGTGTCGGAGTTGTTAATGTATGCGCTTTTTTGAATTTCGTAAATAATTTCTTTTCTCCTTTTTTTTATCAACAAAATTATATCGCGCTAAAAAATTGATGGCCCTGTGCGAAAAATCATGGAATAGGTATTGCATCGCTTCGGCTTGAGCTCTTATGCATTCTTTTCGTAACTCTTCTATTCTAAGTTGATAGTTCGCTTTCGTCCAGTAGTGCTTTCTTCAGAACATAAACTATTCGCGTTTATTGCGTCAGGCAAAAAAGTTCGTCGCAAGCTCATCTGTAAATTTCTTCTGAAATACAACGAATAAATTTTCAGAAGATCGATAATATGCGATGAAAAGTGAATCGCACCTTATCAAATGATATCAAAACCGGAGTGAAACCATGAAACGGTACTCCTTCATGTTTGGTGGGATTGTACAAAAATCACGTGTTGATCCAACTCGGCCAGCCAATATATATTTCATTTTCTACGATTAATAACTAATGCCATTAAAGTGCATAATTGAAATGAACGGTCCAAAATTGAACAATAAAAAATACGCTCACAATGCCAAACATTGCCTTGTTCGACTGCTATTTGCCTAATTCTTTACAAAATTCTCTTAAGCGAATAAAGATGACTTCATTAGAGATCTGTACAGATCACTTAGTTTAATTTGTCAACCAATAAGCCAAGACGTTTCACAGTGATGTCATAAGGGTTTTATCAAACTGTAGCACACAATTAGTTCTATAAAGTTCTTTTAAAATGCTTGGTTGTATTATACATTAGGTCCAAAACGTAAGTTCAACGCTATTGATATATAATTTAAAAGCTTCTTTTCTTTTACTGTACGCGCAAACTATGTGTGTGACTGCTTATCTGAGTAATGTATGCGGTAACTATTTTCCTGGTCGCAAAAACATTGAAAATTTTTTGCACATATTTTGCTATTGAAAATGCGCGCAGTCAATCAAAAGGACACCCTACAATATAACATCAATTAAGAGAAGCAATGCGTTCTGTGTATTCTCCTCACTATTCATAAACTACACAATAAAAATTTCAATAGTATTCCACAAAAATCTGCCCCTTCTGTCCAATACCGTAGAGTATCGAAATTTAGTGTTTTTCAAGCTTTTTTTCTTTAAAGATAAATACAATCTTCTTATTTCTTTTTTGTTTCGCTTTTATTATAGTTTCTTTTCGAAAGAAGATGTGGAGAGCGGTTGTTGTTTGTAGACCGACTTAAGAAGGCTTTCTTGAATATTTCTGGTTGTTACAAAAAAAAATATGATAACTTATGTATAATTATATTGTATATGAAAACAGATACAGTTTATAATGCTATACTACTACTACTACGATAGAGTATGCTAAGCCCAGTGCATAAATTGAAGGAACAAACAAGTAAGAAAATTATATTCAACTGCGCCGAATCTTTTATACTCACCACAGCTTTGTTCAAAAAAGGGGGAAAAGACAAATTTTTAAAGGTGGACGTGGCAGATTTTTTCTAGTTTTATGGAATACCGCGGAAATTTATAATTTACATTCTAAGAGCACTGAGCAAAACAGCTGATAAACAGACGTGCTTTCATCTTATTTTATACTGTAGGCGTAGACTGTGATCGATTTCAATAGCGTAACGTATATTAAAGAACTTCCAAGCGCTTAGTCAAACTTGGACCTAATACCTTCATTTTTGTGGACAGGAGAATGTTTACCACATACATTATACAGTCGAACAAATGGACAGACGAATATACTTAAACTCATTCTAAGTTTGATGCTGACCAAGAGCATATATACTTTGTAGGATCTCTGAAGTTTCCTTCTGCTCATTACAAACAAAATGACAGAAAGAATATACTCATCATTGAAGGTTGGTGAGTTATAAAGTTAATCCTTTAATCTCGAGATTTTTGCTTTAGTTCGTTATTCTTTTCTTGCTTTCATCGTCAGTCTCTGTAAGTTTTCGTAATAAACAAATGTTTCTACTACGCGTCGCTCAAATCATACTTTATTGCATTTCCATAATGGCTTGTCATGTTACATTTTCTCATAAGACATTTTAATAAGTCGTTATGTGTATTCTTATAAACTAAGCACGAGTGGTATCATTTTAACGTAAATTGTTTATAAATAGCTTAGAAGCTACGCTTACGATATGAATGTTTTGTTTAAAGGTGTTAACGCATATAACGCTGCTTTGGTAAAATTATTAATATAGAAATATAAATAGAAGTTAAGGAAATAGATAATCTGCTGCATCTAAGAATAGTTCCTTAAAAAAAGTTCGAAAAATATAGTATCGCGTTCGCAGTAGTGTATGTTAGGAAAAATATAAAATTTGTGCTGCCATTTTAAAAAAGTCAAACTAAAAATCCATGATTTGAAAGGATGAAATTTGAGGGAAATAAAAGAACAATCCTTATATTTGTAGTCGTTAAAAGAATAGAAGGAAAAGAAAAATTTATAAAAGTTAATTGCAAACATTTTTCTTCTCTTCTGACTTTATTTCCTTTTACTTTTTGTATAGATATGTTCTGTGGTCGCTTTTTAGATGATTTAATACATGACAGTTTGCGTCAACCGCAAATCCTTTTGAACATGTTGCACGCTTTGTCTACAACAAGTTAGAGTCATTAACAATACAAAATCGCTCGGAAAACATATAAATAATTTGTCTATCGTTATCAATGGTTACACACGTGTTCCTTAATAAAGAGATTTTATGTCTTTCTTTTCCGTCTTTCCCATAAACAGGTAAGAACACAATTTGTTTCTTGGCTGCATTACTTCTTGTAACAGGTGTATTAGTTAAACATTAAATTTGTCAGATGTTGTCACGTCATAGTAATCTATCAATTTGTAAAACTTTTATTTTTTTCTTTAGTTAGCTATTCACTGTTTGACGCAACAAAAACGAAATTTCTTAAAGAAATAAACAAAAAAAAGTTTTTTCTTTTTTTTTTTTTGTAACACTGCCAACCGAAGTATTGGGGAAATCAAAGTTTCAAAGCACAAAACGGAAATATTTTTTAATACTTCATGTGTTACAAGTCACGCTGCTGACAACAGCATACATTGTGCGTTTTTGTGTTTGCTTGTGGGCATACCAGTCTGTTTGCAAGACTGCAATATTGTTACAAGTACAATAAATACATTGAAGGTCAACTTATGTGAATTTATATAACTTTTTGGAACGTTTCAAGAAACAGAAATAAAACTGATAAAAACTAATAAAAAAAATTACATCTGGTTTAGTGCAAACTTCGGCTATTTAGCACCTAAATAAAGTGAATGAAACCACATCGTAAAGATGGTTTTCCTAGTTACAGGCGTTTTAGTATAAACTGATTAAAATTCTTTTTTAGAAATACTTTAAAACGACTTAAGAATAAAATTTCGAAATCAATATATGTTCTATAGCACATAAGTTCTTAATAAAAACTCACTTCAAGCGCTTATATCTTGGCTGTGATGAGAATAGTGGACATAATTCTAAATACATCGTGAACTTGTAAACTTACGATACGTAGACACGAGCAAATGAATATTTCCACATTTGAGGCTCTATGGATTTTAATAGCGCATTTACGGAAAGACGGACGTAAGTATATCACCCCGAAATCTTTTGGGATCAAATTAGATATTAGATTTCTATATCTGTTTTCGCTTCTTCAAAAGATTGACCAGCAAACGAAGCATTGAACCAATATAAGCCTATTGAATCTATTTATTATTCCGGAAAAATATCAGTTCTCTTTGTATCTTCACGGTCTTGGTCAGAATATAAATGTTTTCATACTTAATTTTTAAACCCAAATTAAATACGTGCGAGTAGCTGCCAGTTCTGTATCTGTAGTTGAAACTATAGGAATTTTAACAACGCACAATTGGAGGGACGAACAGTTAACATTCTATCTCTGCTTTGGCTTTTCAGAACATTTTAATAACAATTACAGTACCTAGATGCTTTGAAGAAGCATGCAGCCCAACGCTTGTAAATGGTTATATGTTCACTTCACTTTCGCAAGCATTTCAGAAAGTTCAGTAACGGACAAACAGCTACCTGAAAAAAGCTATATACTGAGACTAATCAAAAAAGCATCGATCACATTCTATTGAAAAAATTCACAAATTTGTTGCGTTCCCACATAAATAATATCGGCCCAGAGTTTGGCTACGCTTCGTAAACTTAAACTGCGAACGCACGAGCAGCAGTTTGTGACGGTAGAATCTTATAAAACAGAAGTGTCAGTTCTTTGCTTTCATCTTTGCTCCTCCAAACATAGATCCACAAGCAAAAAATCATACTAACTAGAAATCTGTACACACTTATTAACGCTGTCGATGCTTAGTTGAGGAATTTTCGAAAGCAATGCCAGCATTGGTGCTTTCTCACCATATACACAATGAGGAACGTTTTGGCGGTTCACGTTCAGCTTACAATATATAAAATAATTAAATCGCCGAAGTAACCCGGTAAGTGCTTTTCTTTTAAAGTGATCGCTTTATTGGCGATAATCATCAGAACAGTTTGCTTAGTTGTAGTATTTTTCGATTTTTATAGCTTATATAGCTTACTATTTTTCGAGTCAACGTCTCCAACTTTGCCACGCTCGTCATTATTTAGAAGAGTTAAAATTTATGCATTATGTAATATTAAAAAGACGAATTTTCGATGTATTTGGTTGCAAAACATTCCATTGTTCCTGTAAAGATCAACATCATCTATAGCTTAATTTTGCTTTTTGCGGTGTAAACATGATGAGGATTTAATCTCAACAAAGAAGCCTTAGATACCTTTAGACACGAATTGAATGCAATGAAAATGCAAAATTAATGAGGTTTGTCTTCTCCTGTAAGAGATTTGAAATTCAGTCGGCAAGGCTAACAGATTAGTCCTACAGTCTGAATAGAAGCAGCTTTTTCAACTGGAGGGAATGAAACAATATTAACTTGAGGCGGGGTCTGAAAAAGCAGGGTTTCAAAAGCGTTTTAATTAATAAAACCTGCCGGTGAATAAACTTTTTAAGAATCAATTTTTAATTGTAGTTCTTGTTGAAGTATTTCGGACGAATATATCAATGGAATGGAATTCGCGATTATTAACGAGAGAGAAGTGCAGCTGGAAACCCTATATCTAGATATAGTTTATGAGAGTTTATTTTATTTTTCTTTTATAACCGTAAGTAAACATGGAGTCACGACAAGGCTTTTTGTTTTTTAATCTTAATGCCCGACTTTGGAAAAGTCTATCTGCAGTGATGTTGATGACATTACGTCGAACATACGCTAACATCAGCGTCTTATCTCTCACTTGCCTATACACACGGTATCCTTCTTGACCACTGCAATGCCTACATATATAAGGAACGTGCCCTTGAGTAGCTGATTAAACATAAAAATTGGGTTTTGCGTTCTTACAACGATACCGGACAAGTGATCCTTTGTGTGCACAGCCTCACAACGTCAGTTGTCTTTTCTTTACGACATTCATATTTTGTCTAAAAGAAAGAATTAATGTTACAATAAATTCCTAATAATTCATAGAAAACGTTCGAAATCTATTTGTACTATAAATATTTGTCATAGTAAAGCCACTGCAACTCTAACAAAATTTATGGAAATATGTCAGATTTTTTATCAACATTTTCTTACTTAAATAAGACTATCTAAGCTTAACTGGTAATTAAAGATTTTTGATACAACTGTCAATGATAGAATGCATCGAAGTTTTATGCAAAAAAATGTTTGTATTGAAAACAAATATCTGTCGAATCTAGTTGCTGTGTTGCTGATATTGCTGTGCATCCACACATTAAGCGTTTTATTGCGTTTTATATATATATTGCTTTCATAAATTCTAGAACAATATGTCAAAGCAAAGATGTCATTTAAGTTTTGTGTTAGAAAGAATTTTAATGGTTTATATTATTTTAATCCAATAGTTTATTTTGTGATGAGTAGGTCAGCTGTCGTTCATAAATATAACAACATATTACGAAATCTATCAACCGTATTTGCAGACAGTTTCTTAATTTCATTTACCTGTTTTAATTTACCTGTGAAATATTCTTGCTTATGCTCAGCCACCTAACATTTTTTTATTAGTTTAATATTGTTATTTTTTCTTCTTTTTCACATTTTACATTAATTGATTTTAATTCTAATTTCTAGTTGTCCATACGCAATCCTAATCTAATTAGTTTATATTTCTTCTATTCTTACAAATTCATGTTGTTTTTTCATTTATGATTCAATAAACTCCTTTCAACCTTGCGGTAATTTATTTCGTCGGTCTGAATTGGTGATTAAGTAGACGGTTAAAAAAATACAAATTTTGATGCGAGCGACGTCTATTAACTTTGGTGGCTCAATTCAAACTTGATTACGAGTTGGACCCTTATTAACTTCGGACGATCAAAGTAGAAGAAAGCTTTTTAACAGAAGAAAATGTAATACTTTGCGATTGCGATATTTGCCGGCCTTCGTGACATAATGCAAAAGAATGAATTAATGCGTCGCCGTTTCTCTCCGCTTCTATCAATTGAAAAGTCGTGTTTATATCCTACCCTACAAGAGTATAAAATAATTTCAAAGATAATTTCTCCTAGGAATCTTACAACTAAGCACAGGATCAAAATCAAAGACGATTCCGAACCGCTTATATGATCTACTAATTCCAATACGTGGAAGCTTGTAAAGTACAAAAATACATTCTATTATACACTTTCGTTTCTACGAGTAACATGAACGATTATAAAAATGGTTGTCTTATAAGGAACTGTAGTACGTTTTTCGAAGCGTTGTTTAAGATGTAATTGAATAAATTTCCATCTCCTTCTGTTAAAGAGTATGCTATTAAAGAAAGTTTAGCCTTTTACTTTTATTTCTTTCCTTTTTAACACTACCAGAGATTTTCTTTGCTGTTAACCTTACCATAACCGCTTCTTATTTTTTTTATAAAAACAATAACGAAAAAAACACATTCATTAAAATTTCATTTACTATACATATATATCTAGATATATATATACATATATATGTAGATGTTTATTGCTATTTCATTTAATTTAAAAACTAATTAAGGTCACAATTAATATAAATAGAAGAAAAGTCTATGTGAGCTCTATGTCTCTCTGCATGAATGCTCATATTTCATGATTTGATGATGTTACGATGCGTTTGAATGTTTTCCTTTAGCTTATTTTAGCTTTCCTTCTGAAATACTGTCATTGCCTTTGGGTAAAGGAAAGGTTTTGTGCTTCAATGAGTTTGTCTCTATGAACTGAAACCCTTTCAATGCGCTTTTTAAATAAATTAAAGCCATTTCAATTTAGTAGCGAAAGTAACGAAAGTTAGAAAGACATCAGGTTTTGCATTTTGTAAATTGCTTTTAAGAGAACACACACACAACTTTAATTTTGACAAATATAAAAGGACACGGTAATGAACTTATATGCATATGTTTGTTCGCTAACTATATTTTAAGGTGTAAGTGCAGTTGGTAAATAATTTTTATATGTACTTTATATAAGAAGACAATAACTTTGTGGTTTCTTTTGTGACAATTCGAATTGTTTCTTAAAAATCTTTTAATGATAAAAGAACAATTTTTTGAAAATTTACCATTTTAAGACGGTTTAGGCAGACCATTTTGCCTGCCTTTCCGACTTTAATGGACTAGTGTAAGTCTAAAAAGATTTAAAAAAATTGAAGGTGGAAATCAAAACCTTTGATCTCATGCTCGATATTGCATATGATTAGGGATGGAGTTGGTTTATAGTACCCGATTACATGTTGTTTGTTATTTTTTATCTGTAAGGATCCGATTGGCTGACGTACGATAGTTGACTATGAATACCATGACAGTCGAAAATGTTCTTATATTTAAGTACTTAAGAATTTTATAAAGACAACCAAAGAATTTAATATCACTCTTCTTTAAAAAAAATAATATCCAAAAAGAGATTAACTATTATAACCCCGAAAAACCGAGCATTAAGCATTCTGCGTTACTTGAATCCAAATTTAAGAATTCAACAAAGGCTAAGAACTTTGTCCGTAACGAGATGACTTTTAAACAAGGAAAAGGTTCACAATGTGAAGCGTACACTCAATTTTTCCTTTGACGAACAACTTATTATGATATATTTCGCCTAACTTTGTGATAAAGTGTAGTGTAGTAGTAGTAGTACCAAAGCTTTTTATTAAAAGTTATTACATATTAGATAAAGTTATATATTAGATTTTGTGGCTCATTAAAGACCCGTTTGTATGCAAGTGTATTCCAAAAATGGAACCAACCTATTCATATTTTCCATATTCTTTCTGTACGCTGAAATGCTATTTTTGAACAATTTTTGCTGAGAAATGTAAAAATTAAAATTTCTTTGTGTAAAGATTTTCTTTAAAAAAAATATACATTTTATGAGAAAAAGTTATAAAAATGTCAATAACTTCGTTCTGGGGTCAAATATGTCAAATACCGTTAAAATATCACAAAAATTGCAATGAATATGAAAAATATCGGTATTGGACGACAGACAAATTTAATTTTTATTTATTTAATTTAATTTAATTAGTATGCTACAGAAAACTTAATGCATAACTTACGAAAAAAAAAAACTTAATAAAAAGAAAAAAAGTAAGAAACAAAATCTTATGAAATAGGTTCTTAACAGCAAGACTTATA